>SRQL01000427.1:0-24122 GCA_018360575.1 Claviceps sp. LM454 group G7
ATCTCCCGCCGTGCTTGGTATCGACAATGCAGTCTTTTTACCGCGCGAATCGTCAAAATGCGGAGAGAGCTTGAAGGGGTCATCATCGTCACCGGCGACCCCTTCGCCTCGTCGTCTTTTGCCCAGCACTCCGGTTGCGATACCGCAATCGCTTGAGGCGTCAGAGGGCGGTTCACGCTGCGGCCTGACACGAGTTTCCTTTCTGCAATAAATGCGAAAAAGCCAGTCAGTCAGTGTTGAGAGAAGGAAAGGGAAAACTGGAAATCAGTGACCTACTTGTGAGAATCAGGTGAGACTCGTGAGAGGCGCACAATGGGCATCCTTAGATCATCTTCACTCTGAGCTGGAGAAGACCCACGAGACACAGGTAGGTCCAACGGGGTCTCCCAGGCAAAGGAACTTTCTCTCAACGCGCGATCGGCAGTCAGAGACGGAGCCGGAGACGTAGCGGCCGCAGCAGCCGCAGTGGACGTCGGACCGGGCCAGCTCAGCTTCTGCTGTCCCTTGGGTCTTGGGCAAGACTTGGGGGACAAGGGGGAAAAGGAAGAAAAGGGGGAAAGGGGGGAGGACTCCCGCGAAGGCTTCGGGGCGGACGCCGAACCTTGCAGGAATACGGCGAGATTGTCTCGATAACATGCCTCCAACTCCTTTGCCAGTCTTCTATCTCGAGGCGGCTTGAGATGCAGGCGCGCGGCAACTCCCAGCCAGTCCACCATGCTATTTTGAACCTGTTGTGCGGCAACGGCTTGGCTAAGCTCCCACAAATCGATCGATTGCCCGCCGACCGAAGGTTCAACGCATACATCGGCACCGTTCTCGGCAAAGAGGAATAATTTGCAGAAAAACTGACCCCTCTCGTCGTCATGGGCTCCGATCGAACTATCTTCACTCTGAGCTGGAGAAGACCCACGAGACACAGGTAGGTCCAACGGGGTCTCCCAGGCAAAGGAACTTTCTCTCAACGCGCGATCGGCAGTCAGAGACGGAGCCGGAGACGTAGCGGCCGCAGCAGCCGCAGTGGACGTCGGACCGGGCCAGCTCAGCTTCTGCTGTCCCTTGGGTCTTGGGCAAGACTTGGGGGACAAGGGGGAAAAGGAAGAAAAGGGGGAAAGGGGGGAGGACTCCCGCGGAGGCTCCGGGTCGGACGAACCCACGTTCGAGTCGGGTTGAGGACTCGGAAGGTGAGCGGCCGCAGCGGACGTCGGAACCCAGCTGAGCTTCTGCTGTCGCATCTGTCTTGGACAAGACTTGAGGGACACGCGTGACTGCCGCTGAGGCTCCGAGGCGGACGAACTCACGTTCGACTCAAGTCGAGCATTCGGAGGAGGGACGGCCGTCGCAAGTTTCTGACCGAAGGTAATGCGCAGCTGTCCTGGCTCGGGGCGCAAGGACAATACCTCGACCCATCTTTTCCTCCACGTTTGCCATGAATGGGACGTATTCTGGCACGATCAGTAAGGCGATATAGAATATGGCGCAGGTTGAGGCGAAGAGCAGCACGCAATCATCTTCGAATATGGAAGGAAGGCAAGGAAAGCGAGAAAGGCTTACCGATTTGGCGAAAAATTTGTACAGCGGCTGGCCAGCGCGACGACGCGCCGGGTGCGAGCGAACGAAGCGATCAAGGGCGACATCCTCAGCATGTGTAAAAGTTGGCGGTGTGGCACATGTGTGCGTCCGGGCTCTCTTCTGCTTTGGCAGCGCGCCGCGGCTCGGCAGCGAGTTCTGTACTTCAATGCGTACTCTCGCCCCCGCTGCCAGCGGCGAAATAACCCCTCCGTTATCCTGCAAGTTAAGTTAGTGCCCAGCAGTTATGCACAATCGACGTCCGCTTACCTCGATCAACCCGACGATGAAACTTCTCGAAGGCACTTTGTCGTGGACCCAGAAAACGATATCCTTGAAGTTAGGCTTTGGTCTTTCAGTCGCCATCTCAGTGTCGTCGTACATCACGCTGGAGGCCATCCTTGATGTGGCCATGTTTGCGTGGTCAGTGTAAGGCGAGAGTACGAAGCGGAAGATGGGAGATATTCTGTCAAGACCAGAACAGAGTGAAGGCTGAGGGTAAAATGTCAAAGGTCAGTCGATGCTTATGGCTTCTGGCCGCTAGGCACTATCCTTGGGCGAGGCCGCTTCTTATCTACGAGTACGTTTGCACGCCAGAGAACTAGAATCGTGGAGGTGGTTGTGACATGGGGACTTCAAGAATCAAGGATCAATTGAAGCATGTACTCCGTACCTCTTCATTTAAAACGAAAAGTTGAGCCTCGTCGATTTGGGGACGACCATTTCTTGTGGTGGTTTTTAAAAAGCCATGTGGTGGTTTTGGCCACTCCTCAGGAGCTGTGCTACGCGACAAAAAGACCGTGACGTAGACTAAAAAGACGACAGTCCTCACAGGACAAAAGCAAATCTCGCCCCAAGACTTCATTAACTAGGTACTCCGTACTCCGTACCAGGTAGTAAATGATGATCCGGGGGAATGATCCATTCGATAAGAGGAATACTCTTCATCCAACACCCGAGAAGGGTGAATGATGATTGGCTGACGAGGCAGCCGAGAGAATACGAACTCGCTCGCAACAAGGCCGAGCTATTCGAGTAGCCGGTCTCCGAAGTCAGCCCCGTTTTATTACGCTCAATTGTATTGTGTGCATGATACTGGAAAGGATACGGGCTCAAAAATGAAGCTCATGTTTGGACGATACAAACGTATGTCGAATTATGGCACTTCTCATGAAACATGGGGGCGCTGAAAAGAAGCTGTCTTGGGTCGGTTTTGCTAGATACAAATCTCTAGGTAATTTGGGGTGAAAATTAATCAGCTCTTGGGGTGAAAATGTCGTGGGCCTGAAGCTACATGTACCTACTCTTTACGGAGTATTCCGTACGGAGTACATTACTCCGTACATCTGTCTCTCCCGGGGGCCTGTGGCGTGCCGCGTGCGCGGGCTACCTACCTATCCGGGTCTGCGTCTCATTCCCTCCCTGTTTCCGGAGTATGTACATGGCTCGAAAGCTACAAGGTTGTAACTCCGTCAAGGACCCTCAATTTGTGACATCATCCGATTCCCCATACATGTAGGTATCTATGTACAGTCAACTTGCGCGATTTGAACAAAATACATTGACGACTGCAATCGGCGCATCGGGGACGATCGACTGAAATATGTACCTATGGAGTACATGCAACCCGAGGTACCTCAGCAAAGTTGCTAATGGCCATCCTGCCCCATCCTTCATCCCAACTCATCTTATCATTCTTATGGTATGGGTATGTACTGTACAAGCCCTTGGGCCAAAGGCAATTGATACGGAGTATTCCCAATATTGGGTTCTCGATATTTGGATTCTCGACATTTGTTCACGGATGATAACAATAACGTCAGATTTTTTGTCACGGCAAGGAAAGCAATCTGGCCAGTGAGGCATATCAGATGTTTCACCTCTTCAGTTGGTCTGAACACATTTCCATCATGTGGACGAAAGGAGAAGGAGGATGCGTTACGTGGTGGTTTACAGATTGCGTGGTGGTTACATAGGTACATAGTGGATTGCCGGTTGGCGGGGGCGGCGTGCAATTAGGGTACCTACCTACCTTGTATGTCGAGTCTCTGATCCATCATCGCTGCTGCTTCCCGACCGAAAATCAATGACGAGGTTCCACCGGGAGAGTTTCTCGATGCATCTTTGTTCAGCGTTCGAAAGCTTCTGGGTGGCCATGTGCAATCATAAGTTCATTCTCCATTCTTCATGCGCTCCGGGCTGGGGTATAGATGTTCAGTTACAAAGCGGGTCATCGATTTTGGCATCGATTTTCACTCCAACGGCTCCGATCAGATCAACGGGATCCCCCAGCTCATCAAAGACGGGTTTGAAGCAATAAAATCGAAATTCCGCCATTACCCACCGGTGCTTGAACACTTCGCGTTGGCGTACAGGCTACTGCAACGGGGGGTCTGCGCGGGGCATTTTGAGTATGATCTCCTTATCATGCTCGTGATGACCCTTTCAGGGCCCTCCAGGTCCCTTTACATCAACATTGACAACAAAGAACATGGATACTACTTTGACTTGATGGATGGGACCCGAGATCGACAAGGTGCGGCGACCTACGCGGCCATAGTTGTGACTCGGATGCTCTGGCACTTGGAGGAGAAGCTGTTTGATCCAGCACCGCTTAACACGGCTTCTAAGAAGGTGGTAGCTAAGCGAGTGGGTAAGTATTCGTTCTGGTAGCGATGAATCATGAGACTGAATCATAGGGAGGCTGCTAACACGAAGTGAATGCAGAGCAATACAAGGTCACTTTTTGGCTCATGTTCGGGATAGGCTGGGTAGTCGTGACAAAGCCGGATCATAAGCGGCGAAGCCTGCGGGAAGATATGTGCTCGATGCCTAAGACACCCGCCTTGATGGACTACTACAGAGAACTTGACCGGCTTCGACTCCGATCGAGTGGATGATCCAGATCGCTTTATTGAGCGTATCTTTATCAGCCATTTCAACAACCAGAAACACAACTGGGTAGAGGTCTGTAAGATTATTTACAGTGAATATTGAATATTAAATGAGCCTTAGGGTTTGACGGAACAAGCTGTTTAATCCAGTACCGCCTAACACGGCTTCTATGAGGGTGGTAGCTAAGCGATTGGGAAAGTATTCGTTAGATTCTCTTTGCCAGGGCATTGTAGTTGTCTAAAGACGTTCCGCCTTATATTCCCAATAGCCTTCAATTCCGTCAGAAGTGGCCAAACAACGGGCTCGCAAGGTCCATGATGTGCGTAGGTGGTGCAGGTGGCTGAAAGCATGACCATTGCAATTTTCTTAGGAAAAACTTGTGACGAAGCGCGGTCATTGAAACACTGTCCTCCGGTGAATCACTGCCATGCCTGCATTCTGTATTTCTGTATGCACGTCTGCTGCATGGAAGTCTCTTTTCCTTGCTAACCTCGTCCTTCAATATTGAGCCTGACTAGCGACTCGTGTCATAATTGATCTTAACGACAGTTACAACTAAGGCTCATTTACTATTTATTACTCACTGTAAATACTCTTACAGACCTTTACCCAGTTGTATTTCTGGTTGTATCTCTGGTTGTTAAAATAGCTGTTAAAATTGCTGATGAAGATACGCTCAATAAAGCGATCTGGATCATCGAGTCGAAGCCGGTCAAGTTCTCTGTAGTAGCCCATCAAGGCGGATGTCTTAGGCATCGAGCACATATCTTCCCGCAGGCTTCGCCGCTTATGATCCGGCTTTGTCACGACTACCCAGCCTATCCCGAACATGAGCCAAAAAGTGACCTTGTATTGCTCTGCATTCACTTCGTGTTAGCAGCCTCCCTATGATTCAGTCTCATGATTCATCGCTACCAGAACGAATACTTACCCACTCGCTTAGCTACCACCTGCTTAGAAGCCGTGCTAGGCGGTAATGAATTAAATAGCTTCTCCTCCAAGTGCCAGAGCATCCGAGTCACAACTATGGCCGCGTAGGTCGCCGCACCTCGTCGATCTCGGGTCCCATCCATCAAGTCAAAGTAGTATCCATGTTCTTTGTTGCCAATGTTGATGTAAAGGGACCTGGAGGACCCTGAAAGGGTCATCACGAGCATGATAAGGAGATCATACTCAAAATGCCCCGCGCAGGACCACCGTTGCAGTAGCCTGTACGCCAACGCGAAGTGTTCAAGCACCGGTGGGTAATGGCGGAATTTCGATTTTAATGCTTCAAACCCGTCCTGGATGAGCTGGGGGATCATGTTGACATGACCGGTGCCGTTGGAGTGAAAATCGATGCCAAAATCGATGACCCGCTTTCGCGGCTGCGCATCATGACGATGCATTTCCATCTCCGCGCGCTCTGCGTTCCGCTTCCGGCTCCCGATTTCACGGTTGGCGGCCACATTTGTCGGCACAAGTAGCTTTTGGATTTTCAGAAAATGTCCAGTTTTCTCATTTTCAATGTTTATCCAAGGCGCCCACTCTATTCCCGCGGACGCCAGCGCCGTTTCTATCAAAGTCGCGAATGTCGATTGCCCTGGCGTGGAGCAGGATAGGTTCTGAAACACTTCGAGCCAAGAGCCGTGTCTGGTGGACACGGCCTTTGCAGCGAAATCACGACACGTCTGGGATAGGTGCACAGCATAATTTCGCCGTGATGATTGTTCGCAGGGCTCTAGCTTCAAGAGTGGCAATATCGACTTTTGGCCGAACAGTCTGTCATATTGCCTATTATTAGATGTGTTAGACATGTCCACAATGTGTTTGCACCGCCCACGTTGCTCGCTTGCTTGATTGATTGATAGGAGATACGTACGTCATGGTAAATTGTTGCTCGTCTGCCTCCCAGGCTGTGAGCAGAGCACTGATTTCTTTAGCTTCGTTCGATTGAGCCGCCGAAACCAACTGTCTAGATGCACGGTTCAGTTGCACACGGATACGCTGAGCTAAGACCCCTGCCATCTGTGGGACCCAGAGATCTAGGAGCGCTTTGTTGAGCAACTCTTGTTGGTTGGCCTGGCCATCCCAATTTCGAAACCACATCAGGCTGTGCTGGTTGGCCGCCACTCGCGAGCCAAAGTGCAAGCCCAAAGCCGGGACGTGCACGAGGATTGGGGGCCTCTCTGGTGACGTCGAACCCTCTGTGGAACCCTCCTGTGCATCGTTCGGGGTGAGTCTTGGCCATTCCGCCAGTCCGATTGTGTCCCCTCCTGGACAAAACATTTTGTACGAGGAGGAAGGCCACCCGAGATTCTGGATGCTCTTCATGGTGCCAAGCGGTTCCAGCACGGTATAAGGCAGCACTGCTGGATCGCCAGTGAAACAATATTCACCAAGACGATCCAGCAGTGCAATGGCCTCGCACGAGGCCAGAGTGAGGCCTTCGTCGCCTGTCTCTGCATACCTTCTCTCCATCTCCTCCAGGGAGACCTGGAAGTGCCGCGCGAAGCCGCAGAGAATTCCTGGAAACACGTCAGGTTTAAACGACTGCAGAACTGTGGTATAGCGTTCCACTTCTTCAAGGAAAAATTTCATGAACTGAAACGTGGGCCTCAGAACCGTTTTGAAACCACGGCGGGCTGGAACGAGCAGTGACGTTCTGACAGTGACAACCTGGTCAAATCGGAAATCCATTGTCCCGTAGTCATTTCTGATTGAGTCCTGTATCGACTCTCGAGCGGCGCGAAAATGATGGGACGGTGGTGTATTGAGCAGCTCCGCGTGCTTGGCACGGACACTTTCAGGGCTACGGCGAGCCACGGATGGCGAGAGCGTTAAAGCCGCTGTTGCACGGCCCTGCGTCACCTTATCCAGGACAGCTTCTTCGAGTCCATGTGAGTAGCCCCGGAAGGCTTCAAAACACAAGACGTCTTCCGCGGACTCATTCTGTATTGCCATGTTTGTAGACAGAATCGTCAACTGAGGTTCGATAAATTTTGGCGGCTTGCTGGCCCAAAAATTCCCAACACCCGGGTTGAATGCCAGAGGATGGAATTCCGCGACCGGTTTGCTGGCGGGGGCCGCGGATTGCATGCCGTACGAAGCGCAAACACCAGAGCGGTTCGCTAAAAGACACCTCTGTTCCGAACTGCTGTCTGAGCAGCAGTGGATGATTACACCGAGCGTGTAAGACACCCGGTCAACGTCTTCGAGGTTGTATTTGTCACCAAGACTTGTTTTCAGGTTTTCAAGCTCGCCCGTAAACATCTTGTCTTCCTTTTCACCAGGTTGCGCCGGTCTTTCGGATCTTTGATCTCTGTCTTCGACGATACCTCCATTGTCGTCTTCGTCTTCGTCTTCGTCTTCATTTTCGGGAATAGTGACCTCCTTCCGCAACGACGACAACTTTTCAGCATCCGCCACAAGAATGATGTCATCTTTCCTGTGGTCTAGCACATGGAAAGCTGGTCGATGTTTGCCCCAGAACTTGTCATGTCGATGATCTTTCACGAAATTCGGCCATCTCTGCATGAAAAGGCTTTGGAACTGCCACCAATGTTCGAAGGAAACGCTGTCAACGTTGTTATATGAGTCGTCTTCGTTGTAAACCCCTTGTCTGATCAGGGACCGGCGTAGCGCCAAGCAAATATAGTTGATGTATTCGGCGAGGGCCTCTGCGTGATGGCTTCTCATCGAACATCGCTCCACAGTCTCCGTCCGAAACGACTCGGGCTGCTCTGGCCCCCCGTGTAGGACAGGATGAAGCACCACGAACCACGTCTCAAATTCCGGTCCACTCGCAAATCGGAATGTACGATCGTTGAGCTCGAAGGGCAGGGTATTGGTCGCGTGCCTCAAGCCGTAAGGGGCCTGCCAGTCGCACCGAGAGATCGTCACATTGCCTCTCGCCGATGAGTATGTCCGACATACAATAGGACGTAGCGGTCGGCCCACGACCCTGAACGTATTTATTCGAAATTCAGGGAAGTAGTTCAGAGACGTGCTCGCCTGTTTGGATTTCCTAGTCCAATCCATCGTCCACTTGAGGTTAAGTCTGGTAAACACTTTTTCAACGTCCAAGTTGTCTAAATCCCCGAGAAAACACGTGCCTGCTCGTCTTAGCCCTTGTCTTCAAACTATAGCGTGAGTGTCTAGTACTTACGAGTCATCGGGGCAGTACCCAGTTTGTGTGAGATTCGCCCATCCCATGTCCTGCAGTCCGCGATGCGGTTCTGGACTTTTGCATCCAGGCCTAAATAAATTTTGTCATAATGTTTTGTATCATCGCATCTGCTGCAGTCCGCGATGCAGTTCTGGACTTGTCGGTCTGCGTTGAAATAAATCTTGTCGAACGGTTCTGTGTCATCGAGCAGGTCTTCATGTTCCCAGTCGTGACTGCTAGTAGATGCGATGCGACTCATTGTGTCTATTGAGACGTCAGGATCGAAATGATAACAAAAGACAGATCACAAGAAAGAGCACTGTGTGAGAAGGTGCGCATAATCCGTCAAATGTGTCTTTGCCAACGCAGACGTCGATGACATGGATTCTCACATCTCAGCTCCTGCCCGTGCAAGTTTTCCACTATATGGCTTCGCATTTACTCACTTTGGTTTGAACGTGGGGTGAGGTTAGGGTATGTGTAGCAACAGAAGACTGGAGAATAAACACACTGAAGCAGGAAGATCGCCTTGTTGTTCGTTTTTTCGGGTCGTAGTACTAGTACATAAAGAGCATTTACAAAAGAGGTGGGGACAAGGTTTGTATTGTACCGCGCTGTGCCTGCTGTGATGAGGGTTGTAAGTTAAAAAGTTGTGCTCCTGCGATCCCAACCTTTGGTCCATCATCCCATCGATGCGATCATTGGACCCATCAATGTCAATGGGCCATCATATCAGCCTGCCTGGTTGAACAGTCGACTCACCTACCTACTCCGTACCTGTGTGTACGGAGTATGGTTCAATACCTGCATGACATATACTCCGTACATTTCATACTACATAAAATGTCAGATGATGCAGACGTGCAGAAATTGTCGGTAGCTGCAGGGGCTATAGGCAAGGGCTCAAATATGCCGGCAGTTACAACTTTGAACTTACAACGTTATGATTAATCCCGGAGTATGGAGTACATACTCCGTAGCGGCGACCCACGGATTAAAAGAGTGAAAGAGAGTACAATGCCAACGGCCCCTGCGCCCCCATCATTTACCTATCATAATGTTGGAAGAAATGCGATCAATTCCGGAGTATGGTTCAATACCTGCATGACATATGTACTCCGTACATTTCATACTACATAAAATGTCAGATGATGCAGACGTGCAGAAATTGTCGGTAGCTGCAGGGGCTATAGGCAAGGGCTCAAATATGCCGGCAGTTACAACTTTGAACTTACAACGTTATGATTAATCCCGGAGTATGGAGTACATACTCCGTAGCGGCGACCCACGGATTAAAAGAGTGAAAGAGAGTACAATGCCAACGGCCCCTGCGCCCCCATCATTTACCTATCATAATGTTGGAAGAAATGCGATCAATTCGAAAGCTCTGCAAAAGAACACGATAACAGAAATCACTACCCTTTGACTGCTCTTCTCGACCAACGCGAAGCAAGGTCCCGGCCCCAGCGCGCAGCACACGGAGTAGGGCCGCCGGAAAGGACCTTGTCTTTGACATGTTGCCCTCACCGCTCAGTCTTCCCTCTGTCGCCCCCACGGTGTGTTGTTCGACAAGCCTTGGACAACTTCGCTTACTCGATGAGAGCGTCTTAGAACGAGAGGAGCCACCGACGGCAACACAGCGCCCGTGTTATATTGAAAGCGGTAGACTGGAGTGTCGGACTGGTATGTCAGCAAAAGACTCATGAGCTGCAAGCCTTCAAGCCGCGAGAAAATGAGCAAGTAGTCCGTAAAAGCTGGCCAGTGGCCACTTGTCCGTTGCCCCATTAGCGGGTACATACACAGGTACATCTGTTACCTATGTACATAGGTTGACGTTCGGCGCTGTGGGTAGGTACATACTCATGCGCGCGAAGTACACTGCCCAGTGCCAGGGGTTAAATTCCAACGATACGAGCTTCGTAACAGGCAATATTACTCGTACATAACAAGTTAACAACATTCATTAGGAAACGGCATGGGCACTGCTGGGATCGCTCGTCACATTACTAGGGGGTCTAGTTTAGTCAACCCACCCGTCTCGAAGTGTCTCGACGGGGGCACAGCGACTAAGAAATACAGCAGCGACAGGGAAATATAAAGCGACATATTTTTTAAGCTTTGCCACTGTTATGCATGGAAGTGGGGAAATTCTGTGACTTATTTTTTGCAGTGGCCACACTGGAAAATCATGGTCGCTGCTGTATTTCCTAGTCGCTGTGCCCCCCGTCGAGACACTTCGAGACGGGCGGGTTGACTAAACTAGACCCCCCTAGTACGGAGTACTCCGTCAGTGCCCGGCTGCATGCATGCACGTCTTATCGACTGTTCCGTAGGTACTCTGTACGGAGCAAAGGCATTGGACGAGAACTTCAACCCGATGACTAGGTAGGTACTGGACGGTCACGGGACTGACTCAACTTGGCGGATCGTGGCAGCGCGCCTGGAAAAAGGAAGCGAAGATGCAATATCTAGAGTTTGTACGTATGTACCTAGCATCTGTACGGAGTACGGTGGAAGGCACAGGCCTTGACGCTAAATCGCTGATGGGTAAGAATTCGCTGCTCATGAGTTATGAGTCGCGATCGCCGATTGTAGTCACGAATCACGATGTTCACGCAACATCACCCTACACATTGCCGACCGCAGAATCGGGAATCAGGGGGTGTTTCTCCCATGCCTCCTCCACATCGTCCGCCAAGGGAGGGTGGTGGCACCATTTTCATGCTAGACAAGGCAATGAATGGTGATTTTTTCGGATATTATGATTCATTAGCCGTTCCGGGTTCCAGGGCATCAAGGGCCGGAATTACGGAAGTCGTCAAGAATCTTTTTGCTCGTCTGAGATGCATACCTAGGTACGACAACTTGAAAAGAGTCTTGAGCTTCATTAATGGAGAATTAGTTCGCAACCGTTTGTACTTCGTACCAGAGAAAAAAACCCGCACAATTTTCGATGCGTTGTTTGAGGTCATGCGTGACTCCTTTATTAAGATCTGGCAGCAGAGAGGTTATGGTTTCGTATTGGATCTCCCACGCCTTTAGTGACAGCAGAGATGAGATCATGGCAACGGAGGTGATGGCGATGGAGGTGATGGCGATGACAGATGATGGAGATGACGACAACGGGGCTGAAGAGGACGACGCTGCTGTCACTAAGGCGTGGGAGATCCAATACGAACTCATAACCTCTTTGCTGCCGATCTTAAAGGAGCCACGCATGACCTCAAACAACGCATCGAAAATTGTGCGGGTTTTTTCCTCTGGTACGGAGTACAAACGGTTGCGAACTGGTTGCACAATACAGAGTACATACATATACAAGGTCCTTTCCGGCGGCCCTACGCTGCGCTCCGGGGCCGGGACCATATGTAGATACATAGAAGAATATGTACTGTACCAGAATAGATACGTACCGAATCAGGACCGCGACGGCTCATCCATCATGATGCTTGCGCACCGCGCTACCCACACTTGATCATGGCTTCCGAACACTTCCGCAATGAAGCCCTTTGGATCGCTTTGACGAAGCCTGTCCAAGGTTTCGAGGCGACTCCCTAGCTCCTCCTTCGAGTTGATTTTGTAGTGCTCCATTCGACGTGGACTGTCAGTCGTCGCCGACACCCAACCAAGTCCCACCAACATCCAGTTGTTCACGTAGTAGTAATCTGCAATCCCTCTTTGTTAGCAGCCTCATGATGTATCAGCCTCCTCACCACCAGAAAGTACGAACCCGTTTTCTTCGACATCTCATGGATAGACAGCCTGCCTTTATCCCCTTCTATCGGCGAGAAGTCGCGTTCAAACACAAACCAGAGCATCCGCATGACTAGCGTCGCTGCGAATTTCTTCGAGTCCCTCTTGTTGGGCGCTACGAATTCGTTATCCTCGGTATCAAACTTGGGAGTCTTAGAAGACGCTGCAAGCGTTAACACAAGCATCAACATCAGATTGCATCGCGCATCACCCGCTGTAACCCATCGAAGCAGGCAGTTGAGCGCTGCCCGGTAATGATTCGCTGTTCTGGGGTTCCTTCTCTCATTTTGCTTTATGTGCCCATCAAACCCGTCCTGTATGAGCTTGGGTATAGCGTAAAATGGGTATGCGCATCCGAAATGGATGATCTGCCGGCGTGGATCTCTCGACTGCTGATTTTCGAGGCTCCATTGTTCCTCTGCCTCAGCCGCCTTCCGCCGGCGACTTTGGCGAGGTGCGGTGAGGACTTTCCTATTTTTGGAGGCTCCCACTAGCTCCAGGACCTTCATGCTTGTTAGGCGGCCATTATATATGCCAGGAACCCACTGTATACCCGACGACTCAATCGCGTACTCGAGCCCGTCAATCCAGTCATCACGGCTTACATCTTCCTTCTTCGTCAACTTTATGGCGTTGCGGATGATGACGTGCCATGTGCTGTATTTCGTGGTGAAAGCCTGTTCATTGATTTTGCTTGAGTCACGACAGCTGAGGTATAAGTCTTGGGCGAAGTCGCGCGCTGATGTGGTCTCGGATCTCACTTGCCCGAGCACACTCGAGGAGCTATTCTTGAATAGTTTGTCGTGCTGTCTGTAGAAGAGTTAGAGACATGGACTGTCAGGTGTTGGCTCCGCTCGCTCCGTGATAAAAATATGGCAAACACGTACTCTGTACTGAACGGCTTCTTGTCAGTCTCCCAAGATTTGAGCAAGTTCTTTGCCTCTTTTGCCTCATGCGAGCGCTCCTCCAGCGTCACACCACCTTGCACGCCACGATTTAGCTTTCGCCGAAGCTGCAGGACCATGAACGCCACCATTTGGGGAATCCACATTTCTCGAAAGACGTCTTCAAGAAACTGTAGGGCAGCGCTTATATCACGGACCCCTTTGCAGCCTACCTGATCAAACCAGATCTGGCTCTGTCGGTCAGCTGCGACTTGCGGCCCATAATGGTAGGCCAGTGCCGCGACGTGCAGAAGGATCAGGCGCTTCTGTTTGACGCCTGACTTTGGCCACTGGATCATATCCATGCTGCCGGTATTCGTCTGGAAATCAAGGATCTCTGGAGACACATAAGGCCAATTGCATTTGAGGCTCTCCATGGTCTGAAGCGGACCTAGCACGGTCCTAGGTAAGACTCTTGGATCTCCAGTGAAGCAATAGTTGCCAAGGCGATCCAGACACGCAATTCCCTCGCATAGGGCCAGGTCGAGGCCGCGGTCGCCGTTGGCTCTATATCGCTTCATCATCTCCTCGAACGAGAGCTCAAAGAGCCGGGCGAATCCGCAGAGTATGCCTGGGAATAAGGAAAGTGGAAAAGCCCGCAGGATCGTGCGGTACTGGTCCGGCTCCGAAAGGAAGAACTCCATGTAATGGTCAATGGGCCGGAGAGCCGTGAGGAAGTTGCGCCGCTCTGGGATAAGCCGTGACGTTCGGATCGTGATAACCTGCTCCATCCGAAACGCCACCTCCTCTTCTTTTATTATGTTCTTGATAAGCTCGCTCTCCCGCGCGAAAGGTTTGGAAGCTTGCGGCTGCCCTGGTGTCTGTTGACCACGGATCACCCGGAGCAGCCGCTCATGCTTGGTACGCAGATGAGCAGGGACGCGGCTTGCCTCAGCAGGCGAGAGCGTCAACGCCGCAGTTGCGCAGCCTTGTGTGGCCAACAGATCCTCCTTCTTATGCCGAATGGCTCGTTTGAGCCCGCTAGAGTATCCCTGAAAGCCTCCAAAGTAGAGTACTTCCTGGCCGTCGTTCTGGACTTTCATGTTACCACACATGGCCGTGTAAAGGTTGGTCAGAAATTGCGGCGCTTGTTTTGCGACAAAATTTCCAAAACGAGTATTGAATGCCAAGGGATAGAATGTGAACGGTCTGTCCTCGTATGCCGCAGTTACTCGCCTGCGGTCGGCTAAGAGACAAAATGATCTTGTCTGAGCCGGCGTCGTGCCGTCCGATTGGGTCGAGTTATCGTCGCAGTAAATATTAGCGGCGATGGCATAGGAGATCTGTGCAATGTGGTCCAAGTTGTATCTCCTCTCAAGGTCTCCACGCAACTGCTCAAGACTAGTCAGTTCCTGCTCCGTTGTTCTCCCACCTTGACTCCCTGCTCCTTCGTGGTCCAGACTCGCGGGCGCACGCAAGTCCGATTCGTCGCCCGTATCCTCCCTCTGGCTTACGTCCTCTTCCTCGCTCTCATGCCTACTGCTGCCGCTGTGGCTGGCGTCTTCATCCTGGCGATGAGGTACCTGCCCTGAAACGTTGTTCACGCCTGAGGGAGGGATATAGACGTTTGCTCCGTGGTCATAGGCGTGGAATGCCGGTTGATGCTCAGCCCAGTAGTCGTCGTCCCTATGCCTTTCCGCAAACGTCGACCACTTTTCCATGAATAGCGTCTGGAAAATCGACCATTTCTGGAAGGTTATGTTCTGAGATCGCCGGTCGCCTAGTTTCCAAGAAGGCTCAACACCTTCTCCCGATAGCTCCCCTTCTTGAAATATTTGCTTGATATAGGTGGCGAGCGCTTCTGCGTGATCATTTTGCATTGCACTTCGCTCTCCAGTCTCCGCCTGCCGGCGCCGACCGGCACCCGTTCGATGCGAGCCGGGCAGCTCTGTAATCTCATCTTGGACAGGATGCATGACAATGAACCAGACCTCTCGCGCCGAGCCAGTGGCGAGTCGGAATGTGCGTCCGGTCAGCTCAAATGGGAGGCTGCTATTCACATGCTTCGAGCTGTACGAAGCCTGCCACTGGTGCAAGGTAAACGTCACATTATCAAAGGACGAGCCTTCAAGTACAACTGATCGTAGCGGTAGCCCGACGAGACTCCACATGTCTAGGAAAAACTGGGGAAAGTATTTGTCCGTGGCGCTCGCGGGCTTGGATCCATACTGTGCGAGCCCGTAGTCCATGGAGTATGTCTTCTGGAACATGCTGAGGGCATCCGATGCGCTTAAGTTGACGTCCGCTGTGCGCGACAAGAATTGGTTCGCTGCTCATGTTAGCCCTTCTTTCTTCAAACCATAGTATCAGTGTCTAGTACGTACGGGTGATCGTCTTCCGGGGCGTTTGAGGTAAGGGGTGATCCTCCTCTACAGATGAAATGTCCTCTTGGAGATCATTTGTGTCGAGGTAGGTTTCCTCAAATGTGTGTAGCGAGGCAAACTCGTCGCTCGAGTCATCGTCCATCTCGTATTGATCCCCTCTTTCGCTCATCATGTCGCTCAAGTCGTCGTCCATCTCGTATTGATTCCCTCTTTCGCTCATCATATATCGGATGTCAGAATCGAGAATGATGGCAAAGACGAATTGTGTCTTTCAATATTCTCGGCCTTAATTAACAAAAAGCGTTGACGGTTGGCGCAAAGACAAACAGGTGGCCGGGCGAGACGGCCCTGTCGTCCGTTGTTGGCGAGCCAATCTACTAGGTACCTAAGATTGTATTAGACCTGGCGGACCCCGCCACGTACATACCTATGTACCTGGTACTGTAACCTACCTGGTACATACATAGGTACCTATCCGTACCTGGAGTACAATGACCGCCGATCAGACCCGGCATATATATATATATGTATACATACATAAATTAGACTGCCGTAATAATTTAAAATAAAGTGACATAGTATTTGAGTGTTGGCCGCTGCAGAAAACTAAGTCACTGATTTCCCCCCTTTCATGCATAGCCTCTCTGATTGTTGTATCATATCTTCCCTCGAGGCCCGATACAACGACGTCACCTCACCTGAAATCATCGCCAAAGACGCCGTACATATCTCAAGGTGCAGTTGTATTCATTTTATGCACCCTTACTTTTTAACTTCATCAATAATTCGGATTTCTGATTCCTGAGATATGTTTGCGTCTTTGGCGATGATTTCAGGTGAGGTGACGTCGTTGTATCGGGCCTCGAGGGAAGATATAATACAACAATCAGAGAGGCTATGCATGAAAGGGAGGAAATCAGTGACTTAGTTTTCTGCAGCGGCCACACTCAAATTCTATGTCAATTCGTTTTAAATTATTACGGCAGTGGAAATATCCAAAATGGGCAGTGAAATTATCCCTGCCCTAAGTTAAAATTATAGAGCCAGGAAGAGACAGAGTATTCTGTCCAAATTGTATATTTATTGCGATCATCACATGCGGCGAGAACAGCTCTCAAGGGGGGCAAAAGAAGCTTCCACGGCACAAATTCCCAACAACTTGGCCTACTAAGTAGTACTAACTGCCTGACTTTGACGAATTGCATCTTGCCATCGGGCCCTTCCTCCAGTCACCCGGCTTTGGCCGGGTGTTTGCTTCACTCGCGCTTGGCCTATGTGCGGCGGTGAGGTTCGTGTCACCAGCCCTCGTGCTGAACACCCGATTCTCCGGGATTTGCCTTGCACTAGGCGGGTTCAGTCGCCCGGACGGTGGTGAAGGCGGTGTCTGTGAAGATGGCGGCGGGGCATACATTTGTTCCGCCGGCGACTCTTGCTGCGACCCATCCTCCTCTTCTCCGTCAGCATCAATGCCGGCGAAAACCTGCGTTCTATCGCCCGTCCACGAACCTGTCGGAGAAGCACTTCTAGATGTCATCGACTCCGCATCTGCGTTTGCTTCGCCTGTTGTCGATCCATTTGGGCTGCTCTCTTCAACTGCCCGGTACCGCTCGACCAGAAACCTTGCCAGCTCGTCTCGGAACGAGGCAGAACTAAGCTTACTGTGCCACACCTTGTCCCTAGCAACGTTGGCTTGATCTTTCATGTGGTGGATAGCCACATCAACCAGATCCAAAACGTCCCCAGGCTGACTCTCCTCTGGCCGTGGAAGTTCCAGCCGGAAATCCGGTCCAAGAACTCTCGGCTCCATCCAGTTGTCGATCTTGGCGTCGCTCGCAGTGTCGCTGGGTAAGTCTGCCAGTGTATCGAGAACCCGGCGAGACGTTGAGGACCAGAACTGTTGCTCACCCACCCTGTTAGCATGACGCTGTGAGATAAGAACTTCGTTCGAACTCACGTCTTCGATCAGTTTAAAGATGGCTCGGCCGACCGCCGTCTTGCACCATGCCGTGGTCATGCCACTCGATAGCGCCACCCGACGGGCCTCTGGGGCGCCACTTACGCTGCTCAATTTCGGGATGTCTGCGAGTTTGTAAGTCAATGAGTCGCAATTTAGAAGCCTCTTGGGGCTGTTCAGGCTAACTTAGAAGCAGCTTTGTTAGCATGCCAGGTGCGATAATGCTCGTTGCGTGCTTCAGCCCTAGCGCAGGGCGTTTTGCCACCGACCCGTCCGAGACTGACTCCCGACGTCGTTTTCTCAACTCCGCTCCGTAAGAATTGTTTGCGTTTCGCATTGTTATAAGTGAAGCTGAAATTGACGGTCGTGTGATGCGTCTTTATCTTTAGTTTGTGCGAGTGTCGGTACCCCGAACCAACAAACGTTGGAGAATCCACCTTAATTGCATATTTTGGACGCACTAGTCGAAAACGTTTGTAATTTCGCTTAGAAAGATATGGAAGTTTGTCTTGAGTGCATACCTACCTTAGGTACCTAGGTACCTACCTCTACCCGTGCCACAGCCCCACCTACTTACTCACACCATCGTAGATGTGAATATTTTTCAAACGGCTTCATCTTCAATCGCTATAATTGAGGTGTGACGAATTGGTACATATGTACCTATGTACTTATGCTGTGCCATCATCCATGGCGGCATGGCCCACGTCCACATGAACCCCGGTCCCCGGCATGTGATGGCCTGGGTGGGCTTTGCCCATGCCTTAATAAGTGATTGTACGCAGTGGGTACCCCGTAGGTGTCAATTGTACAGGGTTGGTACGTAGCTAGTACGGAGTACTCCGTACAATGCGTATTCTTTGTCGTCATCTGGCGCAACGGGATTGGGCACATCAAATTGATTCCCCATTGTGGAATTGGATGGCAACCTGTTGTTGACGGACCAGCCACATGGACACAGGCAGGGCAGGGGTTATCGACAAGGGCTGCAATACCCGACGCCATGAGTCACAAGGGGTAGGTTACCAGGTATGTACACGTGTACCGTGTTGGGGCAGCGGGACCGCCAGAGATCCGCGCCCTCGTGAGTCGTCTCGGTCTTGGACTCCCCAATCCCGTTTCGCGTTGCGCCATGGAAGACGACAAAAGCAACAAAAAGACATATTGTACGGAACACTCCGTGCAAGTGTCAGGTTCCCAAATCTTGGACAAATGACACCCAGTCTATGACATCTACCTAGGTAGGTAGGTATGATATGTACGCCTGACGCGTTCTGCCATCCAATCCCATAGGGTGATCAATTTCGAAAGATGTTTGTTAATAAAAAGGAGGTAATATTCCAATGAGCGGGATTCAAAACGTGGCACGCAACGCATGGCAAAACTGTAAATACCCTGTATATGAAAATTGTTGATCCCGGTGAAGGGATCGAGGCCGCTCTTGACATTTTTCTGATTGGCATACGTACGAAGGGTACGTACGGAGTAAGTATGTATGTAGGAGTGTATTACCCCGTATTTGTAGTCCGTATTCTACGTGCACTTTGAGCTCTCAACAAGCGTTGAGAGCTCAGGGTCTTCTAGGTAGTGCAGCATCTTAGTGTGCTAATGAAAGAGGCACACATGCGCAAATCTAGTAACTTGGGAGGGGGGTAATCCCTAGAGCTAGGAAGAAGGCAGAATCTTCTGCTGAAATGAAAGATAATTATTACGATGATATACAGCGGCAAGAGCCCCCAAAGACGGAACAAAAGAAGCTTTTCACGGTACAACTTCCCAACAAGTTTGGCCTGCTACCTGCCTGACTGTGACGATTTCACCCTTGGCATGGCCTTCAGGCCATACCTCCAGCTCGTTCTTGGCTCAGAGATTTTTGCTTCACTTGCACTTGGACTATGTGCGGCGCTCAGGCTCGTCATCCGATTCTGTGGCGTTGGTGTTGCACGAGGGGTGCGGTGATCCAACTTTGTCTTGGTCACTTGCCGTCGCCGAGACGATGGTGAATGGGACGGCGACTGAACAGAAAGCGGCTGGGCTCGTCTTTGTTCAGCCGGTGCCTCTTGCTGCGTTGGCACCGACAAGGCAATCTTGTTCTTCGACTTTGCCATCACAAGATCATCTTCCGTGTCCAGGTCCAAATCGTCATCTTCTCCGCGCGCATCAGTGCCGGCGGTGGGTTGCCGAGACGGTGGTAGGAGGCAGGACGGGGATGGCGAGGATACCGGCTCTTGCTGCGTCATCGAAGTGTCACAGTCCATACCCAAGTCGGGAAAATCCTCTTCCCCACGGTCCTCCAACAATAACATTGTGTCGGGCAGTTGCCCAGACGGTGGTGTACTGTATGGGGACTGCGGTGATACCGGCCCTTTCTGCGTCATCGAAATGCCACAGTGCATACTGAGGTCTGGAAAATCCTCTTCCCCGCGATCCTCCAACATTGTGTCGGGCAGTTGCCCAGACGGTGGTGTATTGTATGGGGACTGCGGTGATACCGGATCTTTCTGCGTCATCAAAGTGTCACAGTCCATACCGAAGTCTTCCCCACGATCCTCCAACGTTGTGTCGGGCAGTTGCCCAGACGGTGGTGTATTATACAGGAGTTGCGGTGGTAGCGGCTCTCGCTGCGTCATCGCAGAATCAGATGCCCGGACCGGATCGCCGTTGACCTCTTCTCCGCCCGCATAACGACGGATAGAGACAGCACTTGTGCATGCTGTTGACTCAGCATCTGCATTCGCTTCGCCTGTTGTCGGTCCACTCAGGTTGCTCTCTTCAACTGCCCCGAACTGCTCTGCAAGCCAGCTTGCCATGTTGTCTCGGAACGAGGCAGAGCTGACCTTACTACAGCGCATTTCGTCTCCTTCAAGAGTGTCTCTCCAATGTTGGATCGCCATATCAACGAGGTGCGATACGTCCTCAGGCTGACTTTCTTCTAGTCGTGGCCATTCAGGCCGGAAGTCTGGTCCCATGTACCATCGGACGATGTCCAAGACACCGGCCCATTCTGCTTGTCGGAATCGGGTTCGATACAGCCCCGCTTTGTCTATCTCTAGTCGCTGGGTGAGCTGGTTTTTTACTGGCGCGCTTCTGAACGTCTCTAGATGACGGCAAACAAACTCGAGCACCTCTTGCTGTATGAAGATCGACGCAGCTTCGGCGACTGACTGGGACGGATCAAATTTGATGGACGTAGACACTCTGTCCTTGGCTAGATGCAACTTTTCTTCATCAAGGTGCTGAAGCGCCGCTATCATGTCAACTCGAAGGCCCGGCTTCTTGTTGTTTCGTTTGTTGAGGCGCTTCGACCGGTCGCTGCTGATCCAGTCCACAACGTGATCCATCACCCCACGTAACATCTTTTGATCATGTTCAGAGAGACCGAGTATGAGATGCACGTCTGGAAAGGAAATTTGTTTGCGTTGATAGACGTGTCGGTAGACTTCAAAGAAATTTTTGTCATCTAGCCCAACGAGAAAGTCGCGACGGCGGCGACTGGACGGATCAACATTTTTCGATCCCACACCAGGGTAGAAAAACTCCCTGGTCTCTATCTCTGACTGACTATGTCCCAGGAATTTCGATATCTGTCTCCAATCTTCCGCGTTGACGTAGCTCGCAGCATCACCGGGCAGGTCTGCCAGTGTGTCGAGAACCTGGCGAAAGATTGAGAACCAGAACTGTTGCGTCGCCCACGCTGTTAGCATAATCCTACGGAATAAGGATTCACGCCTGAACTCACGTCGTCAATCCTGCAAGTTATCATCGGACACCACGTCGTGATTTTGAACGTCGCTCTGCCGAGCGCCGTCTTACACCACGCTGTCGCCATAGCCCTCCATACCTCGTTTCTCCATATCATGACTAGCCGAGGCATTGGGACGCCATTATCCCTGCCCAAGCCCAAGGTGTTTGTCATGTCATCCACGATCTCGGATGCTTTGCCCTGGAATAGCTCCGGCTTGTGCGAAACCAACGTCAGGATGTGGAGCCATATGTCGCCATGGCTGTCGGGCTGCGCGACGTCTCTCTTGTTCACGCGAAGCTTCATGTTCTGTTCAAGGGAGATGCTGTCTATTTGTTTCTTAGTCAATGAGTCGTAATTTGGAAGTCTCTCGGGGCTGTTCAGGCTAACTTACCCCTATCGTAAAACTTGCATGGCCACCAGAGCTCCTCTTCGCCCAGCTTGGCAACCTTCACCCACTCTTCTAGGGCGCGGATCCGGTGCTGTCCCGCAAGGAGCTCTAGCGGTGCTCGGCCGTTCACCTTCGGCCACATGGCAAAGTTCGGCATACCCTCGGCCTGCTTTGCGCCATCTTGCAAGCCAAGCTTCTTCAACATCCGCTCTACTTCAGCACCCGTACAGAGCACTCTCAGATGATGCTCTTCAAGGTCACGTTTCGGTCCACCAAGCTCCACGAAAGCCTTCCTCAACCTTTGTACATGGCGGCGGTCCAATGGTCGGTTGGACCCTAGGGTCCAAGTTGTTGAAAGTAGCTCTATTGGCATGCGAGCTGTAATCATGCTTTTTGCATCCTCCAGCTCTATCGCAGCAGGTTTCGCCGTCGACTGTACACTGTGTCTCTCTTGTCGTGCTGATGTGCTTCCCTCTTCACCGTCCGAGGCTGACTCTCGACGTCGTTTTCTCGACTTCGCTCCGTGAGAATCACTTGCCTTTCGCATTGTTATTGGTGAAGCTGAACTTAAAATTGTTAGATGCCTTGTTATCTTCAATTGTGCGTGTGTCTTCACAAGTGAGAGGAGATAATCGAGGTGGTCTGGGTAAACAAACCAAACGCTCGAGGGCGAAGTAGGTACATAGGGACTTCAGAGGTTCAGAATCAGTCTCCTAGTTGGAGAAAACGGGGCCGCTCGGTTAGGAGCCAAAGTGGAGTACATCACCTGATCTGGATCCAGCCCACTTCTTTTCTCTTTTCGGTTTCCAATTCCGAATCCTTCTGACCCGTTATAATGGCAGCAGGGGGCCATGGACGCCGGCATTCCCCGCGGCCATCGCGGTCGCCCAATCCCGCGCTGCCTGCCCGCGATTCGTGGTCCTGGAATATATTTATCCACACTGCAACCTGTGCAATTGCAGTTCGACTAACAAAGAAATTATGTCACTTTATTTTTTCCCCTGTTGCTGATGTATCCATCCATCCATCCATCTACATACCGTATTATCTCAGTGAATTCGCCTTCCGAGGATACGCTAGATTGTGATGCGTGCTGATGATTCGCAGGATAGAAGAAGCTAGGACGGTGCCCCGCGTGCCGCCTTTCCGTATGAGGTCGTCCGCCCATATGTAAAAGATACATTCAGAACAGACCCATACCACCATCTCGAATCCTCAAGCAACAGGTAGGCAACTTGCACGACCTGCGCAACCTGCAACCTGCGCAACCTAGTTATAACTTCTTTTGAATTATAACTTCTTTATTTACTTTTTTTTTTGGTGGCATAGCTCAAAGAGCGCTTGCAATGGAGCTTCAATTGAGGTTCAATTGAAAAGAGTGACGACATGGACCCGACCAAGGGTCTGGGGTTTGCAAGGGAAAAGATACAAACTGTGAGGAATCGGATATCCCTGCCGACCCGACCAAAAGATCAGAACACTAAGCTGATGAGAACCAGCTTAGTGCGGGATATATAGGTACATGCTGGCTTTGAAGCCGACGGACAGAGCATACGGGTAACCGTCACAACAGGCACCGAGGCCACAGCTGCCGTCAAGATGAGCGACGAAGGGCGCACCGGGCCCAGTTCGAGCATAAGACGTGTAAGAACCGAGGCAGAATGGGTTGAAGCGCGAATGACAAGTGGTGGGAACAGCGGCCGAGGCCCTCGCGGAATATCAAGTTGACACTGTTACGAAGCCCGAGATCATGAATTGAATTGCGCAGCCGCCTGCGCAGTTGTCTCCTTCTTAGCTAGCCGCCTCTTAATCAATATTCGTTGCTCATTTACATCCTTTTTTATGTTCTATGACCCTCTTTTCACTGTAAATCTAACATGCAACTTCCAAATTGCGAGAATCGCGATTTTGAGCAGCAGCAAAGTTGATGAATTCGACGAAAGACGATTTCTATTGCGGACCCGACCGTGATGTTTTCGCGTGGGTGTGTGGGTGTGTGCCAATCGAGCCCACTAACCGAATTCGGCATTGGTACCCACTTCTGTGGATCTATATCGTTGGGTGGGTAGGTACATACCTAGGTAGTTGAATACCAGGTAGTAGTTGGTTCCAGGAAACAAATGGGGCTTTCTCCCAACCAGAGAGTTTGTCCGTTTATCGGGTACCTACCTACCTCCTACATACCTCATACTGCTGTTCTTCTCCTCCTCCTGGGGCGCGCTTGCCGGCCTACAAGCCGCCCTTCAGCTCTCCCCCCCCCCCGCTCGACATAGACGTCCTTCTGGATAACACGGCCGCGATAAGGTCCATAACGGGACGAGCCTCCATCTCGTCACAGGCGCAGGCACTGGACTTTGCCCGACTGGCCCGGGAACACGGCGACGTTAGCGTCACGTGGTGCCCCGG
>SRQL01000428.1:0-24108 GCA_018360575.1 Claviceps sp. LM454 group G7
CTGCTTGCGGAAGGCCTGGCCGACAAGCAGCTGACCCTCGCCCAGTTCGGCCTGCCCGCGCCAGAAGCTCAACCGGGACCAGGAAGCCGCCTTCAGGGCCGTTACCGACGCCTTGGGCAACGATCCCTCCACCGCGCACTTCTACCTGCAGGGACCTGGCTGGACGGACAAGACGTTTCTGTACGAGACGCGGGCCTGCCACTATCGATCCGAGGGCAAGACGGTCATCTGCGCCGCGTCGACTGGCATCGCGACCCGCCCGTCCAGACACTTGATGTCCACCTCAAAGACAAACAGTGCGTCTATTTCAACCGCAACTTGAGTGCGTCGCAGCTAGAAGAGAAGGCGGAGAACACCCGTAGCACGCTCATGGGCTTTTTCAAGTGGAACACAGACCACCCAGAGACGAACTTCCTGTACTCGGAGATGTTGGATCACTGCGTCTGGATTATAGAGCCTGGGAACCGCTTTTGGCAGTGGCGGAAACGTGGTTCGGGTACCATTGGTCGCATGTACCATTGCATTCCGGTGGCGGGTAATTTGAACGCAAAGACATCCCGCGCCAATGGCGCTTGTATCAAGACTCAAATGTGTCTACAGAACGCTTCCAGCTCGCTCTAGTCGAAGTTCGAGCACATTGGTAACGATTCTTGATTGCAATCGCATTGCAACAAGAGTCAGATGGCTCCCTAGACCAACGCTTATGCTTTAAGAACAGACTGAACTGATCCAGAAGGTGGATACTATCGAGGCTGACAAGAGAATGAAAAGACTAAAGGACGAGGTTAATAAGGAGATCATATCTGCATGCCAATGCTTTCTACATGGAAAAAGTAAGTCTTTTTACCTCAATTGTATTGAGATAGTGGTCCAAAGGGTCCATCATAAAGCGAAGTGGCCGACCAGTGAAGATCCTGACGTTGCATGCCTTTGATCGCATCTCCATAGTACTGAAGAATCTCACTGTAGCTCGAGTCTTTTGCAACTGGGAAGGCACAGCAACATATCTCTGTCCCCTTATGCTAGAGACAAAGGCGGCCACGGAGCCCTGCGACGTATCCAGGACTTCGAATGAGAAGATGTGGCTGTATGTAGTCATCGCAATCGTCGTCATTATCACCGAGGAGTGAAGGTAAAGCGTGTTTCTCTCTTAACGACGACTTCTCCGGCGACTGGCGGTCGGCGGGTATGAATTACTCACTTCTTCTCTAGCGGAATCTGAGGCCCTTGCAGACACTGCCTTTCATGGGTTCGTAGTAATTCGTACCTGACGCCCAGTTTCTCCCTAATCATTTCATTGCCACAGTCTTACGCCCATTCTTTCCTGGTCGCGACTTGCCCTTGGCACCGGCCTTCATCTTCTTGGTGTTGAAATGGGAAAGATCTCCTGAGCTTATGGCGTCTCCCGACTTTGCATGCCGTTTCTTGCCTCCAAATCCGTACTTCTCATTCTTCTTCTGACGCTTTACACTTAGACCACCCCGTTCGGTGGCAACTTTTCGTTTAGAGTGCGAAGCGAGCTCATTGTCGACACTGACATCAAAAATGTCTGCCTCGTTGGTAGCCATATCACCACCAGACTCCTGACGCTCTGAGAACAGAATAATCCATCAGTATTTCATCCAACATCATGAACCTCAAAGGCCGGAAAAGGAACACGGAACACGAAACACAGACAGAGGGTTGAAGGGATCCGCAGAATGTACTCACTTCGCTTCAGGTTCTTGATCTTGTCAAGGGTCTCGCGCTTGGCTTTCTGTCTCTCTTGAAGCTTGGCTACTTGGACCTGCTTGCCAAACTTCTTCAAATCACGCAGTTTTCGTGCCTCTGCAGATGCCTTCTTGGCAGACGCTTCTTCAATAAGCAAGGCCTTTACCTTTTCCATGTGTGCATCTTCCTTGACCATTTCGGCAAAGTAGTCTTTGGGCCGTGAGAATGGTACTCCTTCTGCGAGGAGATTTGCACGCCCGATTCTGGCGGCGTCCAGACATTGAGAATAAAATGCAAGCTCGCGCTGCAAATCATCGGATACATCGGGGATCGACTCTGCAGTTTTTGTGGATGAAGACACAGACTGATGTGTTGCGAAAGCCGCACTTTGATTGTGCAGAATTGCGACACGTTCAAGTGCTGCTTGAAGAGCAGAGGTGTTGTTGATGGTGAGCCGTATGTGGGGGTCGAGTTCCTCTTTGTCTTTGTCCTCATCGTCAAAATCTTCGAGATCCGACACGGGACTGTTATCTCCATCCTCTGCAGTCTCACCAGGATGCCTCAACTTCTTCAGCATAGCTTTTGACAAAAAATTCGCTGCCCTTGTTTCTGGCTGCATCTTCATGTCGATTTCCGATTCAGATGAATCGGTCTCGTCAACGGCGCGAAAGTTCATCTGCCATTGTTTGTCAGCATCTGCGTTGTCAAGTCACAGGATACCCGTCCATTGTGTTCGTTCAAAAGATTGACTGACTGTTTGATACTGCATTTCAAATTGATGTGTGACTATTTGTTGGGATATGTCCGTTAGACGTTAAATTGGAGGATGGCAAGTATGAAACTCCTGTTGGATCAATTCGAACAGGGCGAAATGGAGTCTGCGAGTGGAAAGAAAAATTTCTTTCAGGTCCACACGGATACGGAGCACGTGAAGAAAATGCTTGGCTGAACACTGCGCGACTCATCAACTCCCAAATCATGAAGCATGTAATCCGAATATCCAATACAGATCAATATCAAAAAAACTGCAAGAAGTCTGGAAATGTGCGAGGCGTTGAACTTTGAATACGAGGTTTTCCCGAAGAAGAAAAAAAGAAATGTCATAGCAATTGCACGTTTCGATCGTGCGACCTCCGGGTTATGAGCCCGGCGCGCTTCCACTGCGCCAAATTGCTTTTATTCTTGTTTTGATTCGTTCTTATTTCTAATCATAAACGTGAGGACATAGCGTCGGTAACACAATGTACTCGATCGAGACCCAACAACTGTTAGCAAATTGCGTCTATTCTAAACTTTACACAATATTGCCTCTTTTTCTCAATGACCGAGCCAGCTCTTCGCTTTAGGGTATTCTTGTCTTGCATGGGCTCATCACTTTATGTACTCAACAAACCGGCCCGATATGGCAAAGGTACTGCTCGTCTGAAGCCACTTGGATGCCACGGGCCGGAACCTCTCTCTCATCTGCGAAGAGATCACAGAGCGACTTCTCGCCAAGAAAGACCATTTTTGACCTCCGGAAAGCTCCTCAAGGTCTCCCAATTCAGTCTTTCAAGATCAGTTTTCTGCAGCAGTGCTCGACGTTTGATTAAGTTGGCCCAACTTCACTCCGACTGTGGTGAGATGACGTTTTGGCTTACTCGAAACTCCACTAAATCTACCTCATATAACAGCCAACGAGGTCCCACCGGACCTGGTTATCGCTTGCTTACTTTTCTCCTCCATTATTTCATGTCTAAAATCGCTTGCTTGCTTCTCTCTCATGACTTGAAAATACCATGTCTACAACACAAGGCAATGTGTGGGGTCCGCCACATACCGAGGACGACCTGATTGCTGCAGAGGCTGTTCCTGTAAGTCTAAACCACCTCGGAGTGAAACATAAAATTCAGGTATGCTAATGTAAACTCAGGCTGAGGGTCAAGATGACGGCGATTCTGTTCTCTCTCAAGAGTTTGTGCTCCCCATAAGCCACATGCTACCTATGTGTTTCAATCTCCTGACGACACGGTCGCAGTCAAAGTTCAACCACCTCTATTACATCCACCATCCTCGAATACCGCCAACTCCATGGCCGCACCTATCATAGCGATAAGTTCAGGACGACCTATTTCGTCCCCAACGACGACCAGCAGCTCGAATCGTTAGATTTATGGTTGGTTGTACTTACCAGTCCGTATCCTCTGCAGAATCACCTGCTCATTTGACTATCAGCCACCATTACTTGACGATTCTATTCGACGACCAGCTCTTCCTGGCACCGCTTGAAAAGGATAAGATTCATGTACGCGACTTCTCGGCGTTTTCAGACGCACCTAAGGGCTTCTCCTGATACTAATTGAGCCGATGTTCTCAGCGGGTGCTTGACGTTGGTACTGGAAACGGTGAGTAGTAATCTGGATCTCACTACACGTCACTATCGCTGACCACTTTATAAGGCATCTGGGCAATGTATGGCCAAAGGACTTCAATCCATATTTCCACATGCTCACAATGTTGAATAGTGAATTTGCGGATCAGTTTCCGAATGCTTCAGTTATTGGTACAGATCTATCCCCGTGCCAACCACAGTGGGTTCCACCCAATGTTCGCTTCGAAATTGACGATGCCACGCTCGAGTGGACTTGGGACTCGAATTATTTTAACCTTATCCACATCCGCTATATCGTGGGTGGTGTTCAAGACTGGGCGGGCCTTTTCAAAGAAGCCTATAGATGCTGTGCTCCAGGAGGTTGGGTGCAGTCTGTCGAGTGCGATTATAGGTTTTACAGTGACGATGGAACTACCGAGCTGGAACCCGTTCTTGCCTCGTTCGGAGAATTGTTTCTTGAGGCCGGCAAGGTTTTGAACCGTCCTTTCTTTGTGCAAGAGCTCCAGCAAGAAGCTTTTGGCGAGACCGGTTTCGTCGAGAAAAAATTTGTTCGATACAAAGTAGGTCTACCATTCCTCGGCTTTGAAAGTGCACAAATAGAATGACCCTTCACTAGATTCCCATCGGTCCTTGGGCAAAGGATCGTAAACTTGCCGAAGTCGGACGAATTGCAGGAACGGCTCTGGAAAATGACCTTCAAGGTAAAATACTCGCTCTTCCCTATTCCTGGTTTAAAAAGGAAGAGATTGATTCTCATCTCACGACCATTAGGATACACTCAGATGATATGGCATAATGTTCTCCAAAGGCCAGCAGACGAGTACACTACGTGGCTCGCGACTTTGCGAAAGGCGATACGTAATCCCAAGGTTCACAGCTATATGATTGCGCATATCGTATACGGGCGGAAGCCAGAGTAATTTGACTCTCCCATAGAGGTAGCAGGCAGTTGATGAACTTATCACTTCCGTAGCATTTAGATTTTGGCAGAATATTGCTCGGATCTGATTACCTCATTGGTTGTCGAGTGAACAATTAGAGAGCTGTATCATGGTCAAGTTGAAGTTAGGTCAACCTCGGAGCTGTCGCTCCATTACCTAGGTACCTATACCCGATCATGTCTTGCGTGGGCGCATCACTTCACTAAATGTTGCCATGCGTTAAAACATGGTGTCAGCCATCCTGTCGTCGTCTCAATAGTCTGAAGCCATCTGTCCCAATTTTCTCCGATTATGGTGAGACGGTGAGATGACGTCTTGGCATCTTCCCAACTCCACTAAATATACATCTATATGAGCCCGGAGCTAGTCCGAAGTCTCGATCAAAGCTTTCTTATCTATCTCATGAATCTATTGCATACATTATGCCTCAAGCACCTCCAGCAAATGAGCATTGTCCACCACATACCGGGGACGACCTAATTGCTATAGAGGACGTTCCTGTAAGCCTCGGTCACCTCTGAAAGATACTAATACGAGGCTAATGTACAAACAAGGCTGTTGGTCAAGATGACAACGATTCTGTGTTCTCTGAAGCGTTTGTAACTTGTGCACCCAACGATTCACTCATAATTCCATTGTTCTCACCATTCATCGCAGTCCAAGCTCCACCGCCTCCATTTCATCCACCATCCTCGAGTATCGCAAACTACATGGTCGCACCTATCATAGTGAAAAGTTCACGACCAATTATTTCATTCCAAATGACGAGCAGCAGCTCGAATCGTTGGACTTATGGTTCTGTTCATCAGGTCCCATTTTCGACAGAATCGCACGCTAATGTGACTTGCCAGCCACCATTACTTGACCATCCTTTTGGACGACCAGCTGTTTCTGGCACCGCTTGAGAAGGATAAATTACATGTACGTACGAGTTTGCAGCCACGCACCGTTCTTCTCATACTGATAGCGCATTTGACTGTAGCGGGTGCTTGACGTCGGTACGGGAACCGGTGAGTACTAAGTAGCAATGGAGAGAGAGTTCGCTACACATCGCTGTCGCTGACCAATTTATAAGGCATATGGGCAATGTACGGCCGACAAAGGAAACTCGATACCACATGTTTGTATGCTTACAAAGTCGAACAGTGAATTTGCGGACCGCTTTCCAAACGTTTCAGTCATTGGCACAGATATCTCACCGTGCCAACCGCAGTGGGTTCCACCAAACGTCCGCTTCGAAATAGACGATGCCACACTCGAGTGGACTTGGAATGCCAACCACTTTGACTTTATTTACATCCGCTTCATCGTCGGTGGCATTACAGACTGGACAGGCCTTCTTAAAGAAGCCTTCAGATGCTGTGCGCCAGGGGGATGGGTCCAGTCTGTTGAGTGCGATGTTCGATTTCGCAGCGATGACGGGACTACCGAGCTGGAACCTGTCCTTGCCTCATTCGGAGACCTATTTGAAGAGGGCGGCAAAATTCTCAATCGTCCCTTTTTCGTGCAGGAGCCACAGCGACAAGCTTTCGACGATGCTGGCTTCGTCGAGACAAGGGCGGTTCAGTACAAGGTATGTGTTGCCACCCGCCACCTTCAAAGGCTCATGAAAATAATGACTCGTCGCTAGGTTCCTGTTGGCCCCTGGGCAAAGGATCCTAAACTCGCTGAAGTTGGGCGTTTTGCCGGAGCGGCTCTGGACAACGACCTTCAAGGTAAGGCATTTCTCTCTCCTGTACCTATTTGGAAGAATAAAGGATCCTCATTTCCGGTCATTAGGTTACACCCAAATGATCTGGGAAACCGTTCTCGAGAGGCCAGTAGACGAGTACCATGTGTGGCTCGCGGCTCTTCGTAAGGCGATCCGTAATCCCAAGGTTCACAGCTATATGGTTACGCATATTGTATACGGACGCAAGCCAGAGTGATACATCTCTAGCATATTGGTATTAGATCGTCGTGATTTATTCCTGCATAGTGTCTCAAGTCTGTTTTTTAACGTAACGCTTTGATTTTGCTACCTTTTTGCACTATATGCCGGTCGTGAGACACAGACAGTTCTTCCACCTCGAGCTGTCGCTTTATTATCCGATACCCACGTAACGTGGGCAGCATGGCTTTTTTGAGTCCCGTCACACCTCAACCCGCGACACACGATGGCTCTCTGCCCGGCGCCTCGTGTCTTTGCCGCTTGCACCATCGAATGTAGCATGGAGATGCCTACTCTGTCGCACGATGAATGCGTCCAGGCCCATGAAATCGTCGTCCCTTTCCGCGACAATGTAGTATGTGGGAAAGAATAGGTGGCCAGGAGAAAGACCTTCTGAGACCATGTGCCGACTATTCCGTGGTGTAGAAAAGTCGAATGCGCGTGAATGATGAAATCAGATATGAAGCTGCTCGAATGCGAATAGCGGCATCGTCTCAGCCGACTGTTATGGTTTATGTGACGTTATGTTGCTGGCGGTAATCGGATGCTGTTACGTTGAGTACCCAATCGCGTATTTCTGACTGAATCAAGCAGGCAAAGCCCCGGGGAGAATTGGAGAAGGTTGCTCTGGCTGGAGGGCGAGCGTGCTTTAAGTCGCGCTACTTGAATTTCCATCGCCTACTGCCTTGGTGTTTGATGAGAGCTGCGAGGACCCCTGCCTTAGCGCATGGACAAGAAACGGAACCGAGTCCGTCTTGAAGTCCTCTGCCACTCTGATTTTGTCCACGTCATTGGATAGCTCTTGCGTAAGTTGCTGGAGATAGAATGTCGTGAATTTGTCACCACCACTTGCTTGAGACTCTCGATGGGACATTGTATATCTGATCGTGATCGTAATTGCGTTGCGGGGGGAGCGCTTCCGTGAAAATTCGATGTCCCGATGAGCTTTTTCGGGTGGAACAAATGATGGCACATGAAGAATTTGTTGAGGTAGAGATTACTCCGTGACTAGGTAGGAGGCACCTAGTGGTTATGTAGGTATGTAGGTGCCTACCCGGTATCTACATTATGCAAATAGCACAATTCCAAGCTCACTTTGCCATTTGGCAAATAGGACGAACTCGAGTTCTGGAAGGTAGTAGAGGAATACTCCGACAAAATCTTACAACAGAACTTTCTGCTGCTCGTCGAGAAGCTCGATTTTTTTTTTGAAGGACTACACTCTCCCATCGAACGAGACACGCTGTTAGAGAAGTTGAAGAAATGTATGTCAACAAACGGGATACATAAGCCACATGACCCAACTCTGGCCATTCAAGACGTGCCGAAGCAATGCTGACCGAATACAAAACACCAATTGCTTCCATTTCCAGGCACATGAGAAGCCGCGGCCGGCGCAGTACATACCTGGAATGCGAAAGTGCGCCGTGATTCCCCATCACGTCGACGTTGACCGTGCTGGTTTAGAAGGCGTCATGTAAGAAATATGTAGACACCAAAAGATGGGCCAGGAAAACATATGTAAAACAAACAAAACTTGCAAAGAACAGACACAAAGAGCGAGAGCGGAAGTAATGGATCAAACAAGCTCTCGTAGGAAAAGACTCTCTCGACAGACATGGCTCCTCCGTCGCATTATCAATTCCTTGCAGAACACATACATGTATATACCATCTATCTAGATGAAAACTCTCCTTTGTTCTTTCCCATCTCACCCGACCAACTCATTCAGCCCTCGACCCCTCCAACTAATCCAACCGTCCAACCCTTCAACCCATCCCCATTCATCACCATTCACCACCACGGGTGTCTACCGCATCACTCCGCCGACGCCCTCGCCAAAGCCTCATGCAAGTGCGGCGGAAACCTATACCGCAACTGGCTCGTATACGTAGTCAAATCCAGCGCCATCTGCTTCAGCCTCTCCACCATCATCCGTCTCGTGCCCTCATTGCCGCTAAACTGCCCCATCGTGAGCTGCTCGCGCTGTCGTACGCAGCAGATGATGGTCCACAGGAGCAGATTCGGCACATTAATGGATACAGGCTGCGAGAGGCCAGTGAATCTGGTGGCGTAGGCACGGATCGTGCTTGCGTCGCCGGCGGCATCGAGGGGGAGAATTTCGAGAGACTTGATTTTCTGTGGCAAGGAAAGGGGATGTTAGACATGGTCGTGATTGTGTTTCATAAAAGCATGGACTGGTGCGAGCGAGAGACAACCATCGAGTGCGCTTGCTCGTAGGTTTCAAGCAAGGGACAACCAACGATGGAGGGGACCAGAAAACAGGGTGGGGGGGGGGGAGATCGAAATATAGGAGGGGAAAGAAAAGAAGAGGAAAACTCACATCCAAGCCTTGGGCCCATTGGCCCTCCTCAACCAACTTCTTAATACCGCTCATCTCCAACAACACCCGACAGGCCACCTTATTCTGGTCCTGAATCTTGCGGAAAAACATCGCATCGCGCTCATACATGGTCATCATAGTCTGTGCCAACTCAACAGGGTCATCAATCGAGGCAAGGCTGAGACCACTATCCATGTCATACTGCTGCTGCTCGCCCTCCACAATGTCAGCCCGTGCCCTCGGTCGAACCGGCATCAAACGCATGGGATCTTCGCCAATCTCAAGCGAAATCGCTTCGCTGAGAGCGCGGCTGACAATCGCGACGACAGTGTCGTATTCGCCTGCCAAGTGGTACAGGAGGACCGAGTCCGTGGTGCGGCCGCTCTCGTCGGCATAGCTCGCGGCCTGCAGGGTCACCGTGTTGACAAAGTCGGTTTCCTCGGTGAGGCCAATCAGCGAAGCGCGCTCCTCAATGATACCCCGGATGGCGCGTCCGTCGGGCCGGATATCGCCAATGAGCATGCTGAATTCGCGAGTCTCGAGGACGAGTTCCCGCAGTGCCTCGTGGCATAGATTGCTCTGGCGCCGGCCGGCCTCTCCGCCCAGATCCTGGTTGAGGCAGATGAGCGTGAGGTAGTCCACGGCGGAGAGAACGTCAGCCGCGCGGAAGTCCCGGGTGTAGTAGCCGAGCATGCGGCCAAAGTTGATTTGCGGGAGGTTTTTGACGCTGTAGCTGCGGAGATCGTTGGATGCGGACATGGGGTCGCTGGGCCGCAAGAGGCCGTAGTACGCGAGAGCCAAGGCGAAATGTACAGCGTCGACGTATGAGAAGGGATACAAGTAAGCAATGGCGTCTTCGAACATGCCCGCGAGAATCTGCAGGTAAAAGAACATGCCGAAGCTGCCGTTGGTTGTGTCTTCCGATGTCGATTTGGGGAAGTGCTTGGTTCCGATTTCGTGGATGCTCGCTTGCAGCTCGGCCAGGCCATATGATTCGCCCGCCATCTCGAGCGTCTTGTCTCCTTCCCTGGCCAGGTTAAACTGCAGCCAGATCCAGTCGTTGATGTCCGTGTTCAAGCCATCCAGGGTGCGGTTGCTGAGCTCGATGCGGCCAATCACCTTGTACGACGCCATGCGGAACGGGTCGATTGAGTTTTCGGGCGCATTCCTGGAGCGTTGAATGTACTCGTTGGTGCAGCGGTCGAGGAGCTTCCTGTTGGTTATCCTGCGGTCCTCGCTGGCGGCGTAGTTGTTGAGATAGGTGGCAAAGGTGCGATCGATGCCTCTAAAGTGGTTGCTGTTGTCGTTGACGTACTGCGCAGCCTCGTTCACGTGACCCGATCGAAGCAGGTAGAAGACCACAGCCCAAACATATTCGCCCTGGATCTGCTGTAGCTCTGTGTTGTCCGGAACCAAGTCCTTTCGGGACGAGCGCAGTCGGATGTAGGCCTTGATCTTGCTCGTGATATCCGGTAGCCCACCAAGTTTGGCTTCATGTGGGTGCTTTGCGATCAAAGCCTCGACCTCGCGCAGGAACTGCTTCTCTAGAAAGGCCGTGGATCCGTGAAGAATCCGCTTCTTCATCTCAATCGAGGCCGAAGAGCTGGGGTTGTCGTCCAAGTACATGCCCGCGTACTGCCGTTCCCTGGCCGTGGCGCTGTTGGTTGTCTCTGCATCTGGGTCCTCGCCCACGATCTCAATCATGGCACGATACGCCTCAACCACGTGCGGCGCATGTGGCTCATGAGATCTGTGCACCACCTCGCCCAGTTCTGCCAGAATCGGGTAAGGCCGCCTCAACACACGAGCCACGTTGAGCGTGCGAACCTTCTCGGCCAGCCTGCTCTGGCGTTCACGGAGCACCCTGTCTTCCGCAGTGCCTCTTGACCGAACCGATTCTGTATCATCAGCGGAGCGGTCTACGTCTGAAAAGTCGGACTGGTGGTGGTGGATGCCGATGCGGCTGGGCGTGCCGATGACCGATCGCTGAAGCATGGAGTTGCCCATTATGCTGTTTCTGCCCGATCGCGCGGCGGGCGTATGAGGCTTTCTCCGGGAACGCCCGAAACCACCAGCGGCACCACCAACGGAGGATTCACGAGCGCCCGCCGCAGATTCTTCGCGAGGCTTGATGCCAAAGTGTTGGTAGATGCGCTTGCGCTGGGCTTCCCATTCCATAGCCACGTTGTCCTCGAGGAAAGTGTCAAAATCGCGAATGGATCGTTCCAGGCCATCTGAGATCATATCAAGAGTCGTCTTTGTCTGCAGATTGGACAAATACGTCTCGACATCCACCTCGCTGGGGCCAGCGTACCCATGAGTTCGTTCAGCTCGTCCGCCTTGAGCATCCAGCAAGCCCAGGTCTTTGGCCGCTGCACTGGGGTCGACTCCAGACGCGGCAAGAAGGTAATGGGCCTTGCCGTCGAGTGGTCTCTCATTTTGCTTGGACTGCAGCTTTCGTAGCCTGTGTCGCAGGTCGCCCAGACCGAGTTCTAAGCTGGGCAGATCCTCAAGATTTGTTTTGTCCACGCCATCCTTTTGAGTCTTAGCAAATAAACTGTCAAAGTAAGCGCCTGCAGGTTGTTGAGGCTGAGTGTTCTGTGCCTGTGCCTGTGCGGGCTGGACAGACGCGCCCCAAAGACTGCCGCCCAACATGCCCGAGTTTTGTTGCGGTTGTTGTGTAGTATTGTTCGCGGACGACATGATCGAGGGACGGAAAAAAGTCGACGTTCCACCGAAAGCACTTGCCGGTTGTGCTTGAGGCTGTGATCCAAACACGCTGGCCGCTGACGTACTCTGCTGTGCTTGAGGCTGTGACCCAAACACGCTGGCCGCTGACGTACCAGTCCCCTGGCTCGGTTGCCCGAAGAGACTAGAAGCGCCCGTTGTCGACTGTTGCTGGCCACCTCCAAAGGCGGATTCGGTCGCGGGTTTGGGCAGGCCAAACATGCCAAACATGCCACGACTGGTCGTGGTTGGCGACGAGTTCTGTTGAGCCGCCTGTCCACCGAATACACTGGCTGCTGAAGTGCTACTCGACGGTTGGGTCTGTCCAAATAATCCTCCTGACGACGGCTGCTGAGTCTGCGAAGCCTGCCCGACCTGCCCGAATACTGAAGAGGCGTTGCCAGCGCCAACCTGCCCAAAGACCGCCATGATTGTGGTTCGTGCTTCGTCCGGTCGACGGTTTGTCGGTGATCGAGAGGTGATTCCGACAAGATTCAGGCGTCAAAGAAGCAAGCGACGTGTTTGATCCAACGTAGAGACGTAACTTGGCACGCGCGAGAGCGTGTGGAATCAGTAGGCTGGGCTTGGAGTTGTTGTTTTTTTCCTGAGCTTGTCAAGCTTGGGCCAATGGGCGTAGGGAACGTTTGACGTTTACGGTTTGTGGCAGCGTAAGCGCCATGCCATGCCCCACTTTTCGTCCGCCATGAACACTTTAGGTACAGCAAAGACTTCCTTCCGAGCGGTGTCTTGCAATTATTTAATTTCACCCGGCCCATCTACATCATCTATATTGCAGAAAGAAAAACAGATAAAACAGAAGCACAGCATTACTTAGAATGAAACGCCCCGAGTAACCAGCCTGCTGCATTATGTACCTACTCATCTCCGCCAAACTCATCGCCCCATGTCTCGACGGCCTTGTCAATCTTGCTGCGGTACTGCTGCTGTGACTGGCACATCTCGAGAAAGACCCCGTACTTGGCATTGAGCAGCGCCTTCTCTCCACGGTCCGAGCCCGGCTCGACCAGACGGCCGCGCTTACTCATCCGGTCCATGATGTTCCAAAGAGTCTCGGGTTGGGACCCGTCGTCCTTGTTGTGGCTGGCTGCTTTGGCTCCCAGCATGGCGGCGCCGTGGACGACGGCAGCATGGACGTATCGCGGGATAAGGACAGGCATGCCGCAGGTCGTGGCCAAGAGGTTCATTAGAACCGGGTTCTGGCACTGCGATCCGGACATGAAGATGGAGGAGATTTCGTGGCCGGACTTGTTCATCTGTTCGACGATCTGACGAGTCTGCATGGCGATGAACTCCATGGTGGCGTAGTACCAGAGCGCCATGTTGTCAAGGCTCTTGTCGCTGTCAAGCCCAATCATGGTGCCCTTCATGTTGGGGTCGGCGATGGGCGAGCGGTTTCCCCACAAGTCGCCGTAGAAGAAGTGGTGGCGACCAAGGTAGGAAATGGCCGGCGCGTTCTCCTTCTCTGCCATGTATTCGAGGTGTGAGTTTAGGAAGTCGTAAATGTGCTTATCCTCGGCCTTGGCCAGGGCACATGTCTGGTTGTACGCGGGGTGAATATCCAGCATGTGCCGCAGAAGCTCACCAGTCGCGGATTGACCACCCTCGGCGAGCCAGTAGCCTGGGAGCAGAACGTCGCGATACGGGCCCCAGACACCGGGAACGAAGACGGGATCCTTGGACATGGCCAGATGACACGTCGACGTGCCTGCGACAGCCGCAAGACGGCTGAAGGCCTGCGCCAGATCATTGTGCGGCACGTTGGCGTTAAGCTCATCGTCTCCGAGGTCGACCTTGGCACCTACAGTACCGATCCAGCCAGCATATGCGTCAATGACACCGCTTCCTACGGCAATGCCCATGGGAAGACCGAGCTGATAGGCAGCTTGACGGCTGAGCGTACCAACAGACTCGCCAGCACTGTAATATTTGCCGTTCTGAGCGCACGTGTTCATTAGCATATTATGTTTCGAAGCGTCTTGTGTACAGTAATCACTCAAAGGGAAACACAGTGGGAACAGCACCCTGACTTACCTTGCCGTGAACACCCCCCATTCTCTCAAAGTCATTTTCGGCCAACTCGCCCAAACCGATGGACTCGAAGAAGTCTTGCTGCCAGCCCTTCTCGCTGTCGTCTACGCCCACGGGAATGTAGCCCTGCTTACAGACGGTACTGCAGAAGCTGCGAGCCTCATTGCCCGTGGCCAGGTGCGTCAGAGCATCCCCCAGGTCATAGAATTTACAGCGAGCAAATTTCTCGGCCGGCATGTGGTTTTTCAGCCATAAAATTTTGGGCACCTCCATCTCAATGCTCATGCGACCACCGACATATTTCAGAAGCTTGTGCTCGGTGGCGTTGATCAGCTCGGTTTCTGCGACAGGCCGGTGGTCGAGCCAGAGAATCACGTTGCGGTCCTGGCCATCGTTGGTGAAATCGGGGCCCGTGACGGCTACCGGTTCGTCGGTGTCGGTGGAAAAGACGGAGAGAGAGCAGGTGGCATCGAAGCCAATACCCTTGATGTGGCTTGGGTTTACATTGGACTCGCTGACGACGCGGCGGACGCATTCGCAGATGCACTGCCAGATGTCGGTGGTGGATTGCTCCTGGAGAGTTTTACGGTCAGAAGACAGAGCTTCGGGGGGACAAGCGGGAGAAAGAGCACGTCGGAGGCCGTAACCAGTCCGCACTTACATAGTAACCCGTCTCGGGCTGCCACAACTTGATGTTTTCCGACGCAAGTGCCTTGATGTCACCCGTCTCGTCGATGATACAGGCTCGAGCAGAGCCGGTGCCAACGTCCACACCGATGTACAGGTCCTGAGAGAATTCGTGGGCCACCCGTTAGTCAATTGCACATTCGAGAATCGCTTTGTCACCCATAGCTCATTATATTCTGAGTGTAGGTTCCCCTTTCACCAGAGACTGGACGTCATTTGGGCGAGAGGCTAAAGGCGGGGCAAATACCGATATATTCGGCGGTCTGGTCAGGGGAGGCAATCCGTCAGTGCTCATGATGCGCGGGTCGGAAACGTCCATTGCTGTAGGAGTATTTCGATTGAGGAGAGAAACTAATTGGCAAGAAGTTCCAGCAAGGAACGAGGGAAACCACAATTGACAAAGCAGAAGCGAGAAGGTGCAAGAAGTCAGACTCACTCCATCGGCTTGATGGGTTTATTGTAAGCAAACATGATTGTTCCGATCGGTTGAGCTTCAGCTCAACAGCAACGCGCAGCTCAGTTATGTCGTCAGCGATACAAGGTAGGGGTATCCTCCGGTGGCGCGTTGATCACAAGAATGTAACTGGAGTTTGCGTCGTTGCACCTCTGCAGGTGATGTGTCGGGTGTACGTGTGCGAGTGTGTGTGTGTGTTGTATGTTTAAGGGTTGACTTGCAGGCTGCAGCTCATGCTCAAAGCCGCGATTTGGGGGTTCACTTCTCAACGGAACAGTGGGACGAAAAGAGTGGACCGGCACTGGAGAAATGACGGACGACGAACCAAGCCGAGGAAATGCAGATGTGCCGTGGGCAACGGGATATCGGACGGTTGTGGTTTCATCAATTGCCTTGTTCCACACATCTTGTACCTACCTAGCTAAATTCTGGGCCGAGTTGATCACTGGTCATCCTGGTCACAGACATACCTACCTATCACAGACATGCACAACTTGGCCTCCTTTTCTTCTTTACGGAGAACAGCCCTGTGGAGGCCGATGACGCCAGTGGACCCCGTACAAATCTGGTTGGTCAGCTGGAATGTGCAGAATCCAGACAACATAGGTACCTAGGTATTCCTGCGGTAGTTCTCCAGATCCGGCATACGTATATTCTAAGTACATACATACCTAGGTACATGGCTGGCAATGGGCATTGCGTTGAAACTTGAAAGGTACCTCTGAGGCTATGAAGATGACTGCTTGCGTCTCTGCCTCGGCGCTGCCCAGGTACTGGCCCCCTGCCCCACAGTGACGAGTGCGCGGGGAACCCGACCGCTTTGAACTCCACCAAAGCTCCACCCTAGCTTCATCCGTGGAAGCTTTCGCAGCAACAGTCGAGCCGTTTTTCGAGGAAACGTTCAAAGAAACTGTTTTGTCTCTGCCTCCTCTCCCTCCGTCTGCCGATCACGAAGCAACACCGCCACGCCGGCTCGTCATATGTACATATTTCGTTCAGGGGTCCCGTGCTGCAATGCAACGTGTCGTCATTGATCGTCATCAACATGAGGTATGTTGTACCTCAGATGCAATCTGGGTTGCTCTACGACGTAGTTGTCCTAGACAAGATGCAGCTCCAAACCCTCGCCCCTTGGGCGCCCAACGAAATTCTCACAGTTGTCAGTTCCGTGTCAGGCTATAGCCTTATTTAAGAGGCCGGAGGAGCTCACTCCATCTTTGTTCACTTTGGTTTCACTGATCCATGCTGTGATATATCTTGAGGGTGTATTCCACGACTTTCACCCGCCTATCTAGGCACATGGGCGTATGTATCATGAGAATAAGTCCCGGGCATAGAGCAGGAAAGGACTCGAAAAGAGCTAGAGTAGAAGTGCATGTCGTACCATCATAACAGATCTTGTCTGATTCCATCTCATCTCTTCCCAAGGGGCAGTGTTTACTGGGATGCAGCCGTTTCAGGCAAATGGCACGAAATGCGTCTTCTCTTTGAGAAGAGGGAGACATTATTTCTTACATTTCTTTTGCCATATTTTGAGACAAAATAGCATACCATCATACAATCCACCTTACAGCACTTCATCAAGAGGTCATAAAACATCGCGCTACTATAAGAAAAATGGCGAAATATGATCTCCGTCCCTCACATTGGACTACCTACTCCTCATCTCGCGCCTCTTGCCGACTATCAACCAATATGACGACAGTGATGGTCGCTGCGTATGCCTCCCGGATGGCGCAGGACATGCTAGACACGGTTAGTTAGTGCATAATCATGAATCGTGATGCGTGAGAGCAGAAAGAATGCCGGCACGTGGTGCGTACGGAAAGCGATAGAACTGAGCCGACAGCAAAAGCATATCATCGCAGCATGAACCAGAGCCAGAAAACGGAAACACAAAATGATCGAGTAATACGAAAATCCAAATACACAAAAAAAGCAAGGCAAAATACATGCAATGTACAACACGAAGCAACATCACATACCAAGTCTTCCCAATATCCGCCACCACAGCACTCAACCCCCAATGCGAGCACCAGGCCCTCGCCAACACCTCATTATCCGCCACTCCATACGCCTCCACTACCAGCACCTTCTCATCATCGCCATCCTCTCCCTCACCACCACCGCCACCAGTCTCCCCATCCACGAAATCCAGCTCCGCGTCATACCCCATACTATACAGCGGCGGCGCAGGACTCGAGCGCGCACTCGCCGACAAGCCCGCAGCACCCTTCCTCAACTTCCGGTAGTAGACGCCTCCCCAGTCCCGCACCCGTACCACCTCATCCGCCTTGACAACCCGGTAGATGTAGTCAAAGAAGAGCGGGTGCGGCGCCTGAGAGCACGGCCAGGCCGTCACGAAGTCCACATCGTACATGAGGCGCAGGGGCCAGGACATGCCATGAATGGCAAACTGCACCGTTGCGTCGTACAAGCGCGGTCCATTGGCGTACGTGTCCTGGGCCATAGTGACGACGGGTTTGAAGCCCAGGAGCTCGATGCGGACTGTGTCGACGGCGAAGCTGTCCTCGTCGGGCACCACGAGCGTGTAGTCCTCCACGGGATAGGACTGCGCCGCCGGACCGAGACAATCGGAGCGTTCTGCCATGGATTCCACGTCGCCGGGGCCAAGTCTGCGGTCTTGGTGTTTGGGGCGGCGGGTGCGGATCCGCGCGATTTGCGAACGGCCTAGGTCGGGTGTTGAGCGACAGGGGCCGATCCAGCCGGCTACGGCGCGGCCCGTGGGTGCGAGGACTTTGCCGACTGTGCAGGCTGCGGACCAGTACGTGTTGCTATTACGGTACTGAAAGCCGCTTTGGGGGAATGTATGCGAGAGGAGCGCGAGGTTGTCGGTTGCTGGGTCGGGGTCCAGATCGATGAGGGTATTCATGATGAGGAACGGGAATGTGGGCTACATGAATAAGTTAAGTTATTACATGATTTGAATGGGAAAGTGAATAAGAAAGGGGTCGATGGAAATAAAAGGGAAAAGGGAGCACATACCCCCGGTAGAACGAGGCCGCTGAAAAACGCAAACGCATCCGAGCTGATCGTGTCCAACCTAAATTCCTCATCGTGCAGCCCGAGGTTTTCCATGGAACTATCCAAGTTTGGCCACTTCATAGCCTGCGCAAACTTTTTCAGAACCTTGACCTGTCTCTTCTTAAGCTTATATCGCAAAACAGCTGTTTCGCCAAACACATTCGTAAGCGTATTCAGTCAGTTCAACAGCGTAGAAATGAGCTTCCGATTCTGCAACAGAAAAAAGAAAAAGCGATACATACTCTGCTCGGGCGCCTCCCCAAAGCCACTCACCCGCACATGCTCCTTCCACCTCCTCGCCAAGGCCAAGTTCCAGCGTATCGTCGGCGGGATCTGCGCCAGTAGTTTCTCCTTGGCCCACTCGCCGTGCTGCTGGGAGTGGATGCGCATGTGCAGCTCCAGACTCAGTAGCAGCTGATGAAAAAACTTGCGATAGACCTCCGGCTTTACATGCTCGGGGTTGAAGATGAAGCGCGTGACGACCTGGTTCTTGCCCTCGGTGAAGTCGATCCACTCGGGGCGGGACAGGACGAGGAGGAGATCTGTGATTTGCTTGTCCAGCGTGCGGTGAGGGTTGAACACGCGGTCCGGGTCGCGGAGAATGCGCTTGTACAGGATGCGGTAGAGGAGATGCTCGTCGTCGTCTTCTAAGCCGGCTTGGAGCTCTTGGAGCCGCTCCATGATTTGGTAGAGATCCATCGAACGGGGGACGACGCCAGAGTCGCGGAGGGCAATGGCGGGAGGGAGGGAGCTGTACATGGAGACCCAGTGGTTCAGAGTGATGGTTCCCGGGCGTGCGCCGTAGAGGAACGCGCAGCTGGGTTGTTCGAGGGTCTCCCAGGGGTGAGTTGCTCGGCCTGGACCTTGAAGTCGTAGTGTCATGAGGGGGTTCATGGAGTCGTGGACGCTGGCGCCGTCGGTGTCATACGGATCGGCGCTGGATGTCGTGGCGTAGAGAGCATAGTACTGCTCTGGAGTATGGGGGATGCGCCTCTTGTGTCCCTTGTGAATAGGCGCGCCTCGCGCAATGAGCTCTTTGGCATGAGCCGACGGCAATTTCTCGTCGTTGGCTAGGCCGGGTGGAGGCCACTGCGTCAGCGGCTCAGGAGTCTTCAGACGATCCTCCTGACCATTTCTCTGCTCTTGTATGGCCCTGGGGCTGTTAACCAGATCTTCAGGTTCTGGTGGTTTCGGTCGTCTCGGCCGTCTGCGCGGAGATTTCACCCCTGCGGCTCCCGCGGCTGCGGCATCACCGTCACGATTAGCATCTTCATGATCAATCGGCCGGACCGCCGAGTCCATCATCCGGACCTTTTTGCGTGGGACGCCGTCTCCATCAACCCTTCGCAACGTGCCACCACCGCCATCGCCATTCTCTCGCCGACGATTAATAGGTTCTTTCCCATCGCCTTGCTGAGCGTCAACATGGCCATCATGCGCCCGTCTAGCATGATCTCCTCCGTTGAGAGCACCCTTCCTCGTCTGTTTTCGCGGCCCTTTCGTACAAGCATCCCCTTCAACAATCTTCCGCCGCGATGCCTTGGATAGTAAGACAGGTTTTTTGTATCCAGGTGGAGGAGACTCCTTTCCGTCGCGATGCCGAAACACCTTGTCCTTGGCGCGTGAGGCGAGGGTCTTGGCACTGAAGATGGTGCCGAAGAATCCTGTTTTCTTCTTCTTGATATGCTTTTCATCGTCCATACTGACATGGAGGTATCGACCGACACCGGCTATAAATCGTATGCTGGCTATCACCGCTTGCGTTCACGCCGTTCCGGCGATGACAGATGGAGATGGTCCCCGGGTGGACGGCAGATGGCAGACGGCACTGGGCGCGTCGCCCTCTGTTTGCGCCTCAACAGCTCGGGGCAATATCACCAAGATGCGCAAGACACCAAGACTTTTATTCTCTGTTTCGGTTGACGCTGTGCCTGAGAGGATCGACTGTGTTCAAGAATGAAGACCAACTTCGCGCCTTCACCCGTGGTGTCACCTTGATTATATTCGCTCGCAACCAATGCCCACCCAACCCCCAACCTCAACCACGCGGCTTCGCGCACGGGGACTTCGCGCTCGAAAGTGAGGGGTCGACAGACGGTGTGTAACAATGAGTTGGCGGGGCACTCACGGGAAGAAAAGTCTTATGTGATATGTATGTACCAGCAGAAAGACTCCAAAGACTCCCGACTCCCGACTGTGCTTATTGTACAGTATGGTTTGTCTTCTTCTTTTTTTTCGGGAATTTTCTCGGGACCCTTGTTTACAATGGGATGAACGACGGACGTGGGAACCACGCTGCATGAACCACGGCAGACTGATTTCTTAAGGAGGTACGAATGAAGAAAGAAAAATACAAACGAGAGAAAGAGACTGCATCGCCTTCTCGCTTCCCTCCCGCGTCGCGTGTTTGTCGAGGCTGGTCGCACGAAACATCAAATCAGATGTTCGCTTTCTGCAGCTTTTCGCTGTACATACGGAGTAGTTTCTCAAGTTGCTACGGTTGTTGCAGCTGGCTGCTGCAAGGAGGAGGCTGGGCGTTGCAGCTGTGGGTGGAGTTCGTAAAGAACGCTTGACCCAATGGAGCCACGCCTCAAGCACATGGATGGAGCCGTTTTACGGGGATTCACTCGAGCACAAGACGGGGGTGTTGCAACTTGCGCCGAGATAAAAAAGCAGAAGGCTGGTGCCATCAGTCAGGACTCAGAACTCAGAAGCATTGGATTCTGGTCTTGTCCAGTCTTGTCCGGTCTTGTCTGGTCTTTTGCCCGACGGCTGCCATGAACGGATGGTGATGTGTGTGAACGTACTCCGTAGGAATACCTACATGCATTGAACGTTACCTATAGGTATCCAACCCTAGTGACAGGCCAACAGCCAACGCAGATGCTTCAACTCAGAACACAAAGAACAGACCCCTTCAAAAACAATAAAACGCAATCTCACTTGAGCTCATCAGAAACCCAATCCGTGTTATCCTCATAACCACCCTCAATCTTAGCAAACGCTTTTCGATACTACATACCACAAGAACAATATTGATCAGTATACTTCGTCTTCAACACACAGGTGACAGAGTCCGTGACCGTGAGAAAGCAAAAGGAGTCGGAATCACTTACCTGCAACACAAAATTAATCACCAACGCCGCCATCAACGCCACACTAATCACCATCGGCCCCAACATATGATCAAAATCCTTCCCACTCCTCTCCAGAATCATTCCCCGCCGCACATTCAGCATGTAATATCCCCAGAGACCCGCAAACGCCGCAATCAGGACATATACCATGCCCATGATCTCCGCGGCGAGGCTCTTCCCTGCGGCGGAGTACAAGGCCATGGCGATTGTGCCTTGTAGGATAGCAATATGCTGCCATTTGAGAAACGTTCGCTCGTTGGCCAGCCAGACTTTTGGTTCGACTTTGAGCTCCCCCATGTTTTTGATCCATTGGGTGGGCTCGACGACTCCCTCGGGTAACAGCTGGGCCTTGCGAGCGCGTTTGGCTCGGGCGTATTTGGAGAGCGAGAGACCGGGCAGTACGGAGGAGAGGGTCCCGTAGCCACCGCGGCGAGTCCTCTCCGCGAGGGAGTCATCCTGGGGGGCGTTGCTGGACTCGCCCTCTTCTTCTTCTCCGGGGATGGCGCCGCTTTTTCTTCGCATGGATGCGGATAGGAAGGCTTTGGAGTCGGCGGACATTCGGTCCGCTAGGTAGGACTTTGTGATAGGCGAGCTCTGAGCGGCCTTGTACGAGCTGGGGAGTGTGCCGATTAAGCTCCCGACGGCCTGGACGTCGTCCGCTCTCTGGGCTCGCCTCTGCTCCTCCTGTTCAAAGGCCTGTTGGGGGTCTTTGCGAATATCGGTTTCGAGATCACTGAGCCAAAAAGGCAGATTGTTCACGTGGTCCTCGAAGAGCGATGCTACGCCGTGGACAAACTTGGAGAACCGTGGCGTAGGATGCAGTAGATGCGATGTCATGAGGTCCTCGATCCAAGCAGGCCGTTTTCTGTTGCCGTCTTCCTTGAGTTTGATGTCAAGAACGGCATAAGGGAATTTGGACACCTCGCTCTGGTTGATGTTCCGGAACGGGTACGTCATGCTGCTGTTGTCAATGTCTTCTCGATGCCAGTCCTTGGGATTGCGACACGGCCGCTCCGGGTCCAGCGTGTCTTCACGGATAAAAGCCAGGTCCGTGTCGATTGCGATACGGACGCGATCATCCAGTGGCTTTTGGAAAGCTGTCCTCACGTAGTTGGCTCGCAAAACAGGCGACAGCTTCTTCTGCTTGACAAAGTCCTGGATTTTAGCCACAGTCTCTTTGAAGTCGTTGATCTTGTCCTCGGGTTGGCCCTGACGCTCCATTTTCTGCATACTCTTCTCCATGCCGTACTCGCCATCAATAAAGGGCTTGACCCATTTATCCTTGATTGTGAACTTGTGTGTCTGGCTCACGCCTTGGGAATCGGATGCTTTTTGCTCGACAAAGATTTCCGGTCGAGTGTTGAGTTGTCCGTACCATCGTAGTCGAAGAGAAGCCGTTTCTGGCTGGCGGGCAACTTTTTCAGAGTATAGGTCGAACTGCTTGCTGTCAAAGTACAACGAGGTGACGGCAGGCGAGTGGCTACCATCGACCTCTTTGGAGGCCTGGTCGCTGTACACAAGGTTTGGAAGTCGGCGGAGAATCAGCGTTTTAACCTCGAGCAAGTTGTCGAGATGGACCCAATCTATAAGCACCATTCGTAATTAGCACGGAGCTCAAATCTCAGAGCTCAGACAATGAAGAGAGACAGCAAAATGCCCATGTGAGGCCTTACACTTGTGCGCAGTATACCGCTCTCCATTCTGAGTCTCCCCCTCATTATCCAAATCTAACGGCGCTGCTCCAATTTCAAGCTGTTGCCGAATAGCAAAGTACATAATGGACAACTTGTTCAGCAGTGGCGAGTATCCCTGCTCAGAGTTGAACGGCCTCTGCGCCAGACTGAGCTGCATCATCGGTCGGACCTTGTATCGATCACCTCGCTTGCGGTCGTGCTTCTTCACAATCTTCAGAAACCCCGTGTAGTTGATGCTGCTGTACTTCTTCAGCTCCCTAACCCCATTCGTGATGTCGTCGAGTTCCTTTTCGAGGGCTCTTAGTTTCGCTACGTCTGCGTCTCCCCGCGCGGTGGCTTCCTTGGTGCTGCTACCCTCGGCCGGGGCGAATTCCTTGAGCTTCTCAAAGACGACATCGGCTCGGCGCTTCAGCGAGTCGACCTGCTCCTGCTGGAAGCGCGCCACCTTCTCCAGCTGGACGTTGAAGATTTCCTCGCAGAATCGATTCTCGTCATCTTCGGTCCAGGGGACGGAGTCGTCGTCGAATTTGTCTTCGTGAAGGAGGGACTTGAGCTTTGCGTAGTCAATGTACTCGCCCTTCCAGGGTGCGTACGTTGCCAGCCGGAGAGTCTTGCCGAATCGCATGCTGAGGATCGTGAGCGGGGTTGGTCGGCTGCTCTGGTGTCGGGGCGTGCGGGATGGAGAGGAGAGAGAGGACAATCATCAACAGCTCCAGTATGTGACTGCAAGCTGGACCCGGAGATGTCAGACTGTCAGATTATCAGACTCAACCCCCGACAGACAGACGGCGTGATGAGCACCTGCACGATAACAAGAACCGGGGCCCCACACGTCAGCCAATAAGTCAGCCTGGTCAGGTACCTGCCTAGCCGCCGAGGTTCCCGGTGTATCATCAGGTACAGTACCTACAGTACCTGCCTAGGTGTCAGATTTAAGGTAGTTTTGGTGATTGATCTTGTTGTGTTCTCCTCTTATTCCCATGTGTCTTTAGGGGCCATTCTAGTTACAAAGTAGATGT
>SRQL01000429.1:0-24050 GCA_018360575.1 Claviceps sp. LM454 group G7
GTAGGACCTATGTACCCCTCATCAAGCTGCAGCGTGATTGGCTGCAACCCCCTGTCAGTGACCTGAAGTGAGGGTTAAGACCGCTAAGGGGATGCGGCGAGGCGGCTGTCGCAGACTCGCAGTGGGACCACGCAGATCGAGCCCTGTCTTGGTATGCCGAAGGACCGGCCACACGCACACGCGCATTCGCTGCGACACCAGCGCGTCTTTTTTGTCTCTTGAAGTCTTCACATGTCCCAGGTTGTGTAGGAGTGCATGAGAACTCGAAAAACGTGCGAGAGCCGGCTCACCTTTGTCCAGCCGGCCCTGAGAAAGAAGAGATGTGTGTGGTCACTGGTCACTGATACGAGGTCGGAGAAGATGATGCATCATGCAATAGCGTCGCTTTCGCCTTCGTCGTCTTCGGATTTGTTGCCTTGCGACGTGCGTTGTAACTTGTAACTTGTGATGTTGGGTGAGGGCTCAAACGCGAAATGCAGAGAATGCGGAGCCCCCTTGCGAGTCGCGACGCCCCTTGCGACGCCCCTTGCAAGAAGCATGGGAAAAGAAGGGGCCCTGGGATGGGAATCATGGGATCATGGGATGGGCCGCCTCGTCCCTTATGTCCGAGAAGGGTGCCCTTGTAAGTTGTACCATTCTCAACTTTTGAGGCCCTTGCTTGTTGCCCTTGCTGCGCTGCCCTTGTTGTTGCTTGTTGTAGCCTTGTAGGTAACTTGTGTTGCTCTTGGTGTTGCAACTTGCGGCTGTGTTGTCAACTGCTTCGAGCTTGTCCTTGTTTTTCCTCCTCAGAGCCCATCCTCCTTGATTGGGGATGAAGAGGGCCTCGTGGCACCCTTGCGCCAGTTTGCCGGTGCTACGTCCGCCAATAACTACCTACTCCGTAAATAAACGAGTTGCATTTTACGGAGTACGGAGTAGTTTGCGGATGTAATGTCGTGATTCTGTTGTACTTGTACTTGTCCAGCCCCGTCGTCAAGAACCTTCTGCGCACAGTGGCTGGCCTCCCTTTCTTCGACGTGCCTGTCTCGCCTGTCATTCCTCACCACCATCATACCATCCCTGGGGCTTGCAGTGCATAGCGAGTGAGTTGCTATTTCCCTAGGCACCAACCAAGCAACCTGCTGCATGCCATTCCCGTCATTGTCGTCCACCAATCGTACTCCGTACTCGCAGTCCCTTGGGTTCCCCCCTTGGCATCGATCGCGCGTTGTATTGGATCCGCCCCTCCCGCCTCCCGCTTCCCGCCTTGCCCCCTCCCAACTTCCCGTCTTCCAAGTTCCCACACATCTTAAATGGGTGTGCTGCCAGGTGATTTTATCACGGTCTTTTCTTTCGTTGCTTCCTCCATTTGATGCTTCGTTGCTTCATATCCCTTCCGTCAAGAAGCTACTCTTTGCTTGGACGTCGCCTTTATTAGGCTGTGGGCCACGTTATTTTCCGGCCCAAGCTTCACAGCTCACTATACTTTCACTTTGACCTGGGGGATAGTAGACCTTTGTATATGCCCAACTATCTTCGCCTCTTGCCTTCCGATCGAAGGCACCCGAGCTACCATCGCGCCTCGAGCACACTCTTTACTTCACTCGCGGCCGCTTCTCACGAATCAGGCACCGTCTAGTTCGTGTACCGACAGAGTTGAAGAGGGGCTTTATTGGTGAGCAACAGCGAACTAGTCATCCTTTACATTGTCTCGTTACTTTTCTCTCGCTCTTTTCCGATGTAATGGAACGTTTCTTGTCTATTACTTCTCGGTAAAGAAATTGCTGCTCTTATTTCCTCTGCAGTAAAATTTCTTGCTTTAACACTCTCATGATCTGGCCACTACACCTACCGCTTGATTCAGTCCTGCCTTTGCACGAGCTTCGCGACAAGCCGGCCTTTTTTTCTCTCACCTGGCGCACGCTAGGTTGCGAGGCTTTTCTGCCAAACGAACCTCTTACAACAACATCTGAGCATGTGATACTGACGACTTTGTATGAATTCTTCAGTAGCGTATTCCCGTCAAGATTGATCAGCAGGCAGACGGCCCAAATTGAGTCGCTAGCCGCTGTGGTGCATGACGTCTACTGCACCTTTCCAAACCATCATCACCAAAAATTCGTCTTTCTATAATAGGACTTGTGTTGGAATTTGTCGGCAAGTGCCTCACCTCATTCACCGGCACTCGTATGTCACTTGAAACTTCTTGCAGAGGCTTGCCATCTTCGGTCCACCTTGCGTTAGCACCACTCCGGTTGTTGCGCCCCGAAAAGCTTAAAAAGCAAAGCAAGAAGAAAACTAACAATCGAATTTAAAGATACATATTACATAGAGGCTAAACGCGCTGTCCACCAGCGAAAACCGAGTGGCAGCCACACATCTTTGGCTACATTTTAGTGCCATTTGACCATTCGAAACTTTCTTCTGCTGTACTGCACATCTGTACGACCACCAATCTTGTAACTTGTAAGGCACTCGAAATTTGTTATAAAGCACCGAAAGCACCTGCCCGGGTCACCTAGAGGCGCAAAATAAAGCACTTGCACCTCTCACCCTTCTCTACCTCACTTTTCTCTTCCACCCCTGTTTACCGTCACCTCTCGTCCCCATCGCTCACACAGCGTCCGTCACAGCGACCGCCACGGTAAGTCGACAAGATTGACACGATTTTTCCTCCTCGTTTTCTCTCTTGATCCCTTGACATATTTGGGTGGTCCTGGCCTCATCACTCGTCTCAAGTCGTTTCAAGACTGCTCTGTTCAGGTTCCTTCCCTGCTGTTGTGGAAGGAGGTGTTGGTCCTGCCTTCCCCGTCTCCATGGCCCCAACTCGGAAAGCTTGAGCGCCTCGCAGTCAGCATTTGCTCCACGTCTCCACGTCTCCATGCAACTTGTACCCGCACCCGCGCCGCATCTTTCTTGCTCCGTCTTGGCTTTGACCCTCGGGGTCGCTTTTGCGCCTGAGCTCTGGCTTTTGCCGTTGGCCCTGTTATTAATATTTTCACTCCATCACCGCTCGTTCTCGTCGATTACTGACCCTTTTTCCCTCGCTAGGCGCTCTTGAGCGACATTCTGAAGCCCAAGATGGCCCCCGGATCTAGCGATGAACCTCAAAAGTCTATGGGTTCTGGCTTCCCAGGCTCAGGCTTTTACCCCAATACTAATATTTGGACGTCCTCTCTATCTAACACCAGAGAGCGTTCCGTTGTGAATAACACCGGCAATAAAGGCAAAGGTGCGTCAAAATCATGAACTCGTTGCACGCACCTCGAAGACTTCCCAATCAGAGTTTTCTCTTCCATAATTCATTTTCCTCACACGTCTTTGTTTTATCCTTGTGTACTCATTCTGCTGCCATTACAGATCCCGAAGGCAGCCCTTCTGGCTCCAGTGCCCTCGCTGCTGACTCTGAGGCCGACTGGTCTTCTCATCCTTGGAAGAACACCATGCGCTCGACCCGATCCGTCAGCAGCTCCCCAAATCGAAACGGCGAGGCTCCCACTCCCAATCACAGCGGCTACTACGAGCATGCCACTCCCTCCGCCATCGGTATACACCAGGGCAGCTTTGGCGGCAGTAGCACGCCTTCTTCCAACGGCGCATCCTATGATCCGGACTTTCGGTCGCAACAGCGTCAACAGATCGCCGCTGGGTCCTCCGGTATAGGCCACCGTGGTATCTATCCCCAAGGTCGCCATTCGATCTATGCTTCGTCTGCCTTGCAGGCCTTCCACCATGGGCACAATATGCCCAGGAATGCAGACCGCTCTCAGAGGACCGTGGGAGGCAACCAGCGGGCATACGGCATTAACGAGCAGACTGAGCCGCAAGGTTCGCCGTTCCAACTCGGTTGCCAAGTGGCTCTGGATCACGGAGACCCCAATGGTGCTACTCTCATCAACTCTGCACCAACATTTCAACTCAATCCCGGATCGCAACCCTGGATGTCTGATGGCTTAAACTTGATACCCCTGAATCCCTCGCCCGCCCAATACAACAAGGCTATGAAGCGGCCATCTATCGATCAAGTCGCTCCGTTATCGAATCATCTCGTGAAAAATGCGCAACATGATTACAACCAGCGCCCTTATGCAGCTAGCCCCGATTCATGGTGGTCTGCCCAACCCTCATCCAGAGCTCCCAGACTCAACGAGTTGGAGCGACGAAGCGCTGCTTCTCAATTTCCACAAGTCTACGATCCGACCCTCTACTACCATCAATACGCATACCCTAATTTAGTTTCTCAATACGCCCCAGCCCAAGTCCGCGCTCAAAACCCGCTCAGCATGTATGGCCCGGCTTCCGTCAATCAAGGATTGGGGCAAGGCAATATAAACATAATACATCCTGCCGCCGCCTATGGTATACACGTGGTCCCTGCTCCATACCAACATACCGTAGCAGGTGCTCACTCGTCTGCCTTGCCAATGTCCGGCCAAGATCAGGATCCCGACAAACCTTTGCGCAGCGTTGCATTGCAGACGTTTCATACCTGCAACAAGTCGGTCAAGCGATACGAAATCAAGGATCTCTATGGGCATATTGTCGAATTTAGTGGCGACCAGGCCGGATCTAGGTTTCTTCAGAATAGACTCGACACAGCCAATAGCGAGGAGAAAGAGCGCGTCTATCGCGAGATTGAACCCAACGCTCTACAGTTGACAAAGGATGTCTTTGGTAACTATATTGTGCAAAAGATTTTCGAGCACGGCAATCAGGTCCAGAAACGCGTATTGGCCGACAAGATGAAGGGCAAGGTTGTGGACTTGTCTGTTCAGCTCTATGCGTGTCGCGTGGTGCAAAAGGTAAATAGACTCCCTCGTCCACATTCGGGACAATGCATGCTTCTTCTCTTTGATATTCAAACGATGGCTGTGCGGCAGCATTCGCTGCTAACGAGTTTGTTAGGCTATCGAGCATGTCCTGGTCGATCAACAGCTCGAGCTTACCATGGAACTCGAACCCGAGATTATGCGCGTCATTCGAGACCAGAATGGCAACCACGTCGTCCAGAAGGTTATTCAAGTGGTATCCAGAAAGCACTTGGATTTTATCATGGACGCTCTGCGTGGACAAGTGGGAGGACTCGCCTCTCACATATATGGATGCCGGGTCATTCAGCGCATGCTGGAATATGGGACCGAAACGGACAAGATGGAAATCATGACGGAGCTGCATCCAGTTGCTCAGAGGTTGATCACGGATAGGTATGGCAATTACGTAGTCCAGCATGTCATTTCGAGGGGCAAGGCAGAAGATCGAAACAAGATGATTGGGTTGGTCATGACGAAGGTGCTGCCTCTGTCAAACCACAAGTATTCATCCAACGTGGTGGAGAAATGCATCGAATGCGGATCTGTGGAACAGCGATGCGCCATTCGAGACGAAATCACGACCGTTGCCAATAACGGCACTATGCCTGTTCAGCAAATGATGCGCGACCAGTATGGCAACTATGTCATTCGTAAGTGGCTGACCGAAATGAGCAAGCTGGCATAGCTTTTTGATAAGGGCCATGATGTACTAACCGGTTAATCTATAGAAAGGCTTCTGGCTCACCTCGAGGGCAGAGAAAGGGAAGTGCTTGTGAAAGTGACCAAGCCTCTTTTCTATGCGATGAAGAAGAACGGAATGACTCGGCAGCTCACAGCGCTCGAGTACCCCCTCGGCTTCACCTCAGTCAACCCAGGCAACAGTCCAGGCAAAGGTCCAGGCAAAAGCCCGCGCAGCAGTCCGCGCAGCAGTCCGCCCAACAGCCCGCCCAACAGTCAGCGTAACAGCCCGCGCAATAACAAGAAGAAGATGGGCTCCTTTAGTCCGGCGCGTGGTAACTCGACTTTCGACACGCCAGCTCTCACCAACGGATCGATTAGTCCGCAGAGCAGCAGCCCACGCAGTGCTCGTGTCAGTAATGCCGGTATCTCCACCGACGACGGCAGCAAGTGTGGCTCCGAGAAGCACTCCCACCGGGGCAATCCTCAGTTGCGTGAGGAGGAGGCATAGGCCGTCACTCATTGTACTACCGACAGCCGTATGAAGCGACGATGGCCAGTGCAGACCTTTCCTGTCCCTGGCTACACTTATGCACCCTACTGTTGTTCTGTCCTTGTATTCGCGCAAGGCTTCGCTTCTCTGTGTATCAATTGAGCACGAACATAAGTCAATCTTACAAAATCTGGGCGGCGTAGAGTCTACGTTATTCGAACGACGCCTCTCGCAATGTCATGGTCTGCTGATGATTAACCTTTTCAATACTACTCTCGATACGAATACACGGCATACTCGATAGATCCTTCTAATATTTAGGCACGACCATCATAGAGATTGAGCTCCTCAACGGAGACTCGCTCTGCATGTTTTAATATGCAAATATACCCTTTCTCTTTCAACCTTCTCTCTCTTGATGGTTCACCAACAACAGACGAACCGAGGTGGCAGCATACATATCACCACAGCGCATCAGGACATTGTTTGGAGGCTATTAGCAGCGCATCACACGCAGTAAACGTGCAGCAGTAGGCACACTTGTTTTGTTTTGATTTTGTTAGGACGGAGCTGCGGCATCAACGGCTTTTTTCTGTCGACAGCTCCTTGTTTGGGGTGTTACAGTTCTCTTTTGCTGTATTTTTTGACACTCAATCTGTTACTCGTTGTTTCTCTTTTTTAGCGATAATTGGATCCCTGGCCTAGTTTACTTTGGCGAATGGCTATAGCCTATGGCACTTTGCTGATTGCTTTCTGTTTTTCGTGTACTGACATGTTTGGCGCGGCTCTTTATGGCCATGGTGCGAGTGACACCGTAACAGCATGAACAGGGTGTGGACGGGCCATGTTTTGTTTGGGGAGGGTCTGCAGAGTGTTACGTGCTTCTGGGACTGTATTCTGAGAGATGGATTGTATTGTGAGCTGGACTGTATTGTAAGTAAGCTGGAATGTATTGTAAGTAAGATGGACTGTATTGTAAGCTGGACTGTATTGTGAGCTGGACTGTATTGTGAGCTGGGTGTATTCTGATCTGGATTGTAATGTGAGCTGGATTGGCTTGATTGCATCGTGGGTTGGAACGTGTTCTAATCTGAGATTGAAATCGTTTTCTGATCTTTGTCCCTAATCCCTTGTTTAGACGTCTTGTTGGCCCAGGCTCACGCCCTTTCCTGCATCCAACAAAGGATACCCGTGTAGGTAACTTAGGTACCTCCTGAGGCTCCTGGTATGTACTCCGGAGTCCGGAGTCCGTACGGAGTTGCCGTGTCAGACTTGCCCCCACCCGGCAGTGCGCAAATTGCCCCTGGGCCCTGGCCTGAGGCCCTGGGGCCTGAGCACTGAGCACTGAGGGCGACATCGCAGCTCCGTCCTGACGCCTGACGCTAAGCTACCTCTAATTGTATGTACCTAGGTACCTAAGGTACTCTTGGCACTTTTTGGGTTCAAGTTCCTGGTTCGCCCGTAATTGAATGCTCGTGATTCGATTGGTACGGCCGCGCGGCACGCACCGGCTGCATCATACGTACCTCCCGAGAGCCGGTTGTTGACTTGCAAGTTGCCTTCTTCAGTTTACACTCACCTTCTCACTTCCGTCATCTATCTGGGAGGACGAACCCTTGTAGCGACACACGACCACCACCATCAACAACATCTCAACAACGACCACCACGACGAACACGTGCCCATCCAGTGCCAGCTCCCGCTTCAGTCCCGCCATCGAATGAACCACCCTCGCCAACACCAACCCAATGTCGACCGGTAGACTAACCTTCCTTTACCCCCCGCACCTGGTGCGCACGACCCGAACGACCCGCACAGTCGTCACCGCGGCACACAACACCATCACGACGAGGAGATGGGTTGGAACGGCACGGTCTAAGAGCTCGTTTGCGCCGCGGCATGGGAATGCGGTGGAGCCGGCGACGTGGGATGGGGCGAAGCAGCCGCCGAGAAAGAACAACAACAACAATAACAACAATAATAATAGCAGCAGCGGTAGCGGTAGCGGTGAGGCGAGCGAAGTGAAGAGGCGGGATTCGTTGGCAGTGAGAGATGAGGAGAGGGTGAAGATGTCGGGGCAGAGGGGGCAGGGAGCTGCTGGGGAGGGGACTTTGGGGAGGAGGAGAGGGCATGGGCAGATGGCCGCGGCTTCAACCATGGCTGCGGGATCAGCTTTGAAATGTCGCGCTGAGGCGGGAACACGTCCGGCAAAGGGCTCTCCTTCCATTACGGTTACTGCCAAGAGTGCCAAAGTTCTCGGGTCAAATGCTAATTCCAATTCCAACTCCAACTTTCACTCCAACGCCAACGCCAACGCCAATACCATCAATGAGTCTTCGTCCTCGCCACCACAGCCGAATAAGACGGGTCTCCAGGACGAGAACTTGCCCTCGACACCAATCCTCGATGCGGGCGATCTTGTACCGTTGCCTTCCCCGGAGACGCTCAGGGATCCGCACATGACTCCGCCACCGTACGTGCACCACTTTGACAGCTACTCGATGGTGAAGCTCCTAGAGGGAGGAGGCTTCTCGCCCGACCAGGCCATAGAGTCTATGAAGGCGATTCGGACGGTTCTGGGGGGGCATATTCAAGTTGCGCAGAGGAACTTGGTGAGCAAGGGAGATGCTGAGAATGTAAGTAACACTCCTCCCCTTTTTCTTTTGCTACCGCTACCTATGTGTGTGTGGGTGTGTTGAGCGAGAAAAGAAAAACCGTAAATAGGGGAATATATGCTAATGGGAACTTGTTTACTACAGGAAGCCTACCTTTTCCGCGCCGCCTGCTCCGAACTAGGCACCGAAATTAAGACGAATCGCCGTCTACAGATGGAGCAGATGCGGCAGCAGCGGACGCATTTGCAGCACGATTTGGATATTTTGACGCAGACGCTTAATCAGGAGCTGTTGACGCTGAATGATAGTGTGAGGGGGCTGTTTCATAATAGGAATATGACGGTGCGGGAGGAGCAAAAGGCTGTGGATAGTGCGGTATGTTTCTTGCTTTGCAGCGTCATGTTTTTTGATGTCTCCTCTGTTTTCTACATGGGTTCTCTTTTCGGGGGGCTTGATTTTCTGTTCGGGAAGATCGAACCTCTGAGCAAAATGAGAGAAGGAAGGGGAATATCCTTGTGAGAGAGGCATACTTTTCCGTGAGGAGAGACAGGCCCTCAAGCGAGAGACTGATATATACCTGACGAGAGGAGATGTATATCTCTGAGGAGAAACAGAGATATGGCTGTTGCTAACTAACGGTTACAGATCCAACAAATCAACTACAAAATAAGCGTTCTCCTCACCAGCGACAGCAAGTCTGACATTGAAGGCGTCCGGTGGGTGTTTATCCACCGCTCCGTCGTGGGTCTCCTCTTCCTAACGGCCGTCTTGCTCGCCACATTCCCCTTTGCGAGGCGGAAAGCGAAGGAGGAGGAGGACAAGGCGTGGAATCTGCGTGAGGGGCGGCGGATGGAGGGGGAGGGGGGCAGTGGTAATTCGGTGTCGGATGCGGCGGTGATTCAGCTGGGCTAGCTATGTAGTGACTGGACGGCATGCCTTCCGATCACCATGGTTTGGAGACAGCTGAGGTCGAGGACTGGGGGTATTGCGCTGCAGCCGTGGCAGGACTTAAAGAAGCATAGAGAACAGGAAAAGATCAAGAGGATAAAAAGCTGAAAGAAGAGCAGGGCATCCCATATCCCACCTCTATATTTATAGACAGTCAAATCTCAATCAACGAGGGCAATACATAGGTACCTACCTACCTACTTAGGTACATACGTATGTACATGTACATACCTGATGGCGTTGCAACTTGCGCCACGTACTCCACTCACCCACACGCGTACTCACGTGCCCTCGCGTCTCAACTTCGCGTCGACGTTGCATCCATCGCGAAGGTTCATTCATCTCAACCAAATCCTTCTACCAACTTACCACTCTCCTCCCTTTTTCCCACAATTGCAAAGAGCTTCGTAATCATACATATACAGGAGCACAAAAGAGGGAAACACAAAAATACACCCTTCATCATCAGCATGCCCTCCTCAACGCCCCAACCCGAACCCGAATCTCAATCACCACCCCCCGGCCCTCGCGCTCAGCGCCTCCACCAAATCCACGCCGCCTCCCTCGCCCGTACCCTCGACAAGCTCGCCTATGAAAACCTCGCGCCCTGCTTCCCGACGATTGCGCGCCGCGCGGAGCCCATCCTCCGACAGGTCCAGTCGCAGATGGTGCAGAAACTGCGCGAGAAGAGCGAGGCCGAGTTTGGGGCCATTCTGCGGGCGCGAGGCGTGGTGGGCAAGTTGAATGAGTTGGAGGGTGTAGTTGCGGCGGCGGCGGAGGAGCAGGCGCGGGTGCGGGCGGAAGAGGAGAGGACGGGGGAGGGGGAGGGGGAGGGGGAGGGGGAGGATGATCGTATACCGTATGTGTTTATTACCACTTGTCCTGGTCCTTCTCTGTGTTTCTTGGGGGTTTCTTTTGCTACCGTTCTTCAGTTACCGTTCTACATATGATGGTACATCGTATGGAATCATTATAATGGAAACAAAGACGAACAACGGAAAGGAAGAAATACTGAATCGGACGTAACATGGAAGAATGAAACTTGCTAATGCATCGCGACATCGGCAGACCTCATCTCCTTCCTCCCCAGGATATTCTCGACGCACACCTCTCGCCCCGTCTTGCTGCGCATCAGTCCCTCCTCAATGCCCGTCTGCAGACTACGCAGGCCCAAAACGCCCTCTTGGCAGATCACGTCCGCCAGCAGCGTCTGGAGATGGATGAGCTGCTCAGGCAGTTGGACCGGGCTGTTGAGGATGTTCGGGGCGCGAATGCCGTGCTGGGGGCTGTGGCGGACGAGCTGGCTGCGGAGGCGAGGACCGTGGATGGGCAGCTGAGGGCGGAGATGGCGAGTTGAGGTGAGAGGGCGCAAGTAGCAATGAAGGAAGAAGTTCATTTTCAGTAACCGCTTGAGAAGATACATCATGCTCGAGAATGCTTCTTTGTGGACGGGTGCGGCTGTGAACGTTTTCACAGGGTTTAATCAGACGTGCCGACGGTTTTTGTTTGGAAACGTGGCCGCGTGTGGTCATTTTGGTTGCTGGCGTTGGGAGTTGAGATATCTCTGATGTACGTGTCTCTGCGGGCTTCTTATCGGCTTAGGCGGCCATGGGAGCATGAGTGTGTTTGTGTAAGCTGACATGATAGTTTTCAAGTGCTGAAATATATCAGAGACAGTGGCTGGTGAGCATCTTGCATAGGCGGCGACGTCGCGGTTCATATGGCCTTCGCTTGTCTACGCTCCCACCTCGCACACAACGAGAGGTCCGACTTCTCGCTCGAATCTTGGATCCAGGCGCGATTCGCGCATATGGACAGAATCCCATTGTCGTTTAGATACAACTACTGTGGTCACTGGTGGGATACCGGTTGGTGGATGCGGCGTTCCGATTCTTTCGGAGGGCCATTTTGTGGTCCTCCGAGCCTTGGCGCACATAATCACCCAGGGGTCAGGAAGTTTTCACCCATCTCATCAGCGCGTGCTCTTCATCGTCGCCGGACTGACACCAGCGAGCCCAAGCTTCAGATCCATTCCAGTTTCAGGCCCTTTCTTACGCGAGATGGCTGCAGCGATGAGAGAGAGGAGAGATCTCACGGGCTGCCTGTCGTCTTTCGCGTAGCAACCTCAAGCGCCATTGCGACGCTTAGTTATGAACTCGGGATGATCGGATTGGAAAATTGCTATGACTCTGCTGGTCAGCTTACCTCACGCTTTTGAAGGAAGAGCCTCCTGCACCTCACGAGGGTTGTTCGTGTTTACTGTTTCCAACACCACAGCTGTACTTCCGTTTGATACCTTGCCGCCAGAAGCAATCTACTCAACTAGAATTGCTTTTCACAAAATCCTTGGTCTGGCGATGGAGGACATACGCGCGAGACAATAGGCCAGTGTACACTCACCTATGCTTGCGAACGAAATACATAGCTCCCAAAATCTGATGGACAAATTCGGCAAAATCTTTCGTCGCTGCGGATGCCCTTTTCGATCCTAGCCCAGGGGCTTTCTAATGAGAAGAGCTGGGCACTTCGTCATTGGCCTGATCTATCGTATGCTGTCCATAATCATGCTCCTCCTAGCAGCCGCCCAGCAGCTCGTTCATCCCGCCGGCACCTTTGGCTCGAAGATGACGCTTTGACAAATAGCCTTCATGGAGCTCAGCTTCCGCTTCAGAGATTCGCGATCGGTGGAGGAAGAATGTATCATCATATGCAAGAGCAAGGGGTATCTACTACCACTGACCAAGCGGCCATGTATCGACAATATTTGGGCGGCGGCAGCAGAACATGTCGCTTATCAAGTGCAGCGTCCGGCCCCGGGGCTCGAAGACTGCAACAAGCTCACACAGCGTTGGGACAGAAACATCAGACCAATGCTTTCTTTCCGGCAATCCATGACTTCTCGTAGTCTTCCGGCCCGATGCCTCCGGACTTGTGTAGCGGCATATGCTGCTGCTGCACCTCATAACGTCTATTCCGCGATGCCAAGAGCGGTAGCTACCTAGCCATGGGCGGCCAATATTCCACATCAGCTTCGCTACACGAGATCCGAAATCCGGAGCCATGGGCACCATTGCCGTGGGCATCATGAATCTCCAGCGCGTGTTCAATTGGCATCGAGTCATCGACCCCTCCTCGATCATCTCGAGACATGCACGATGCGGTTATCAATCGTGCCACGCTCCACTGACTATTTGACACTCGACATGAGTCACATGACTGATTACCTTGCAGTGTGCACCATCATCTAATGAAGCAACGCATCTCAGTGTAGTCCAGATCTAAAGAGGGTCAAACCGGCGAACAATCCCCCGCTCGACACACATATCTTGCATTAGTGCTTATACAGTTGACTCGCCGAGACATCCTGTTGGAGGCGGACACTTCTCCAGCTTGTTTGACGCGATGTTGAAAACTTGAGTCCGAAAGAGTGCATGAATGGATTCCAATGGCAGTGCAAGGCTAGGTGTTCGATCGAAAAAAGTAAAGAAGATACGCGTATATAAAGCTGCTGCGAAGCGCTCCGTATCTTGTGCTCTCGAGTTATCATCCACCATCTCTCATACCAGCGCAAGCATATAAAATACACGCATACTTTTCCGTGCTACTCAACATCATGAAGATCTCTATCCTCGTTACATCTCTGCTGTCCCTCGGGGCCTCTGCTCTGCCCGAGGCCGAGGAGAGTATCACCGTGGGAGAATACACTTACACAGGAGGAGACTTGCCCAAGGGCGAACTGAAGGTATCGTCGCTCCTACAGCTTTTTCCTCGAATCCCCGTTCGAATTTGAATCTGACTTGCGCTGCAGAACGTACTCGTCTTGCGTAATCTGGAAAGGCGATGCCGCTGCTCGCCTTGGCCTTGCACGGAGCGGGGGCAAATTTGCGAACCCGGCCATTGCAATTGCTTCGGCAGCAATGGCTGCTATTCATGCAATGGCGGACGATATCTTTGCCAACCAGGACCTGGTTCCACCGTATGCCTCAGATAAATAATGTATCAAGTCTGGGGGAAAGCTCCTGCTCACGGCCACCACTAATCTGGGCAGTGGGAGCTGTGACGATTCGAGACCGTCGTGACGCGGAGGATTCATGTGCTTGCTGCTCTGCGAGCCATGATGTGTGGTGGCATGGCCGCTACGTACTGAATATTCAATAACATAAAGCCATGGCCTCGTGGTATTGAACTCGCTTAGTGCCCCAGCCGGGACCTCATTGAAGTGTGCCTAACGCTATTGTTATCACACGCTCTTACATTTGTAGCAGAACAGCATGCAGGCTCATAGTAATACAGACCGTCCTTATCTCTGCAAAAGTTCAAGCCAGAATATAGCATGAATGATGAGCGGGACTGATACTTGCGATGGCTGAACGAACATAGTTGCCCGGGGCATGATTCGGACAAATTAAATCTTTGTAGGCCCAAAACACGCGCCAGATCTTTCCTGTGTCGGGGTTTCTATTGATTGCGTGGTGAAGATCTTCTTCACTTTCAGAGAGCTGCTAAGTCACAAAAGCAGCAAGCTTGAATGGATCGGCGGCGGGCGCCATACGCACCAAGACGAAGAGATCTTTGAAAAATGAAAATATCCACGCCGGAGATCAGAGTTTCAGAATATCCTCACGACGTATCTGATCAATAATTCGTTTTGCTGTCAGTCTGGATCCTTTGGACTTCGTTTCGACGAGAGAAAGTAGTCCTCAAGACCGAACTGCTTCTGACTTCGCGACCGCAATGTGGCTGAACGGGAGCTGAGAAGGCACTCGATCGCATCGTAATTGTGTGAGGGGTCAACGATTTTCAGTTGATACATGTTGTTACTCTTCTGCAAGAGTATGTGTGGTCGGAAGGGGCAATCTGATGTGTGTGTGTGGAAGTTGTATATTTGTCCTTCTTTTTCGACCATTCGAGATATGACCGATATTGGCGGCATAGAAATATCCTATTTTTCATGATTCGAGTGCCGGGGACAAAAGAATGGCCACCTTTCACGCAGACGAAGCCGTCAAGGCGTTGATGGTCTAGAAGTATGATAGGGCATCTTCACCCGACGTGTATTCCCCCTCAATCGCGGATATTGGCTGGAGCTCCGTAGTTCGTCATTGTTGTTTTACATGCATGATGCGAGCCCCAAGCTTAGCGCGCGGGGCATGAAATCATAAATGTTTGCAAGAGAACGTCGGGTCTGGACGTAGGTACACGCGAGAAGCAGATTGGACGTTCGCCTGTACTCGTGGGTGAAACGTTTGAAAAAAGTAACCCACTATAGATTCACCCACGAGTATCAGACTAACTTAGGTATATTGCGCGTCAGGGACTCCGTACAATGGATTGTAGTTGCGGCGCCAAAGAAATGGAAAAGTCAAGCAAGCAGATACATACATACATAAATACCTATGTACATAGATACCCTGGGCAATCGTCTTAAGTACTCCGTACCTATGTTAACAGGTACATACCTAGGTACCTAAGGTAGGAATAGGATGAAAAGTGGATCCTCGTCCATTTTGGGACGACCTTTTTTTGTGGTGGTTTTGCGCACCTCCTTTGAAGTTTGTACGAACTACGCGGGGTCTGAAGAGCCGCGAAGGGCCGTGATGTGCCGACTTATTACATACCTAGGTACCTCAAGATTATTACGCGCAAACTCCATCGTCCATCGACAGAGAGACGCAGACACAAAACAAACGCATCGTCACGAGATCTGCCCTCACCAGAGCCCGTCTCTTCCGAGTCTCCTCCTATGTGCCAGAGCCAGCGTTCCTCGTTGCTATGCTGTCATCTTCGACTTCGCGTCTCATGAACTTTTCTCCGGCTCGACAACGGCTCGTCCCTTTCCCCTCTTCTTGTTTCAATGTTTTCACTGTTCAGTGTTCACTGTGGCCGTCCAGTGACAAGTTGGCGATTGGGAGCTGCTTTCAGATTCGACGGAGCAGGCAGCTCTGCAATCAGCGCAACACAAGGTAGATCTCGGATTCTGCTCCTCTGCAGAGGTCCATTGGCCCATTTTGGCGTCGATTGCCAAGACGTCCTTTGGGATCGTCGCCATGGCGTTGTCTCGGTGCCTCGCTACATGACGATTGTCCCTTGTGTCGCGTCGTGGGTGGTGACTTCGCGCGTCAAGCATGATGAAGCTGCATGATATCGTGGAACCGTAGCCGACACAAAGAGCTTGCATTAGCTTCCAGTAGCGTTACCCGCTTTACCCCATCCGACAGGACAATCTGGCATCTGCATGCCGATTTCTCACACGCTCGAGTTCCCGTTGCTTCCCTCCCGACTTGTCGGGTACGTGTCCCCTCTAGGCTCTGGATAATTATTGATACATACTCCGTATGTACGTAAAACCCGGAGGCATGATTACCTGGCAGAAAGCAGACTAGCAAGCATCGAGTCATCGACTTCACTTTTGTGCTGTTTGGTCTTGAGCTGTACACCCTCATTGGTTCTGGAACATGTCCATGTTTTCCATAACTCGGTGCGGTGGAACGGGAAAGTGAAACATTGATGGTACAAGTTCCGGCATCTTGACAGCAAGCAAAGCAAGACAGATTTTTCGGAGTTTGTAGCTTGTCATGCACCCCGTGATTCAATGTGGACCAATACCTCCTCTTGACATCATGCACTCAAGATCAAGATCAACGCAATCAATTACCTACTCCGTTTGCAGGTCCACGGCGCCATGCGACATGGTTCGCGCATCGGGCATTTTTTTGCTCGGGATGCAGCAGCCCTATTAAGTTCGTCTTGCATAAGGCGTCTCACGCTCATAATTTCGCCACGATAGAGGCGTGACCATGGATGGACTCATGGAGGCTGCTGCTCAGCCCTTTGAGAGCGGCTGACAATATACCTACTAGGTAGATATGTACCAAGGGCCACGCTGGCACTCGTGCATAGAACATTTGAATCGCGGGTATTTCGCCAGAATACCACCTGACCTCATCGTCAATTAATATCTCGTACAGAACGCCTTGCCTTAGCTGAGTTAGCGGGCCCAATTTTCCGGCATACGGAGTACAGGACGGATGGTTGCAGTCGAGGTGCAGCTGCAAGATCGGATCCATGTCACGCCTGTGCGACGACTAGCGACGACAAACAATACATAGCAATCATCATCATCAAGTCATCAAGTCATCAGATTCCGTGATTCCATGGGCGATCTGCATGTAGAGGTTACGGGTAACAGGGTTTTGTCTGGAAATCCCTCTCATTGTCGATTCCTCTTCCTCGAGGCTGCTTGTGTCGTAGAACGTCGAGTTGAATGTGAGACAAGGCGTACGAGGAATGACGGAACAGGGCCCAGGGGGCACGTCGATGACAAGGGGCGGCAGCCGGCGACGTCGCGGGGGCTGCACTTTAGTCTTTGGCTGACTGCTCACTGCTCAGTGCTGGTATGTGATATGTATGCTGACAGCAGCCCTCAGTTGTAACTTGTAAGTTGTCAACCTTTTGAGATTGACAGCGGTATGACGAAGTACATATGTACATGATGCGGACGTGGACGCGGGATGCTGGATGCTGATGACCGCGAACTGCGGCGCCCAGTTAGGTAACAGACACATGTTGTACATGTGTATATATACATATGTATGTATGTACGGAGTACATACTTGTACATAGCCGGTAATAAGCGCCACGCCCGCTGTAGCATTTGGCGTCGAAGCGCTGCCCGCGGGTGACACACTGTCACACTGACACAAGAACTGCTGGCCGGACTCGGGCGCCACCAGACGGTCCCGGCCTCCTCGTGGCTTGGAAGTTGGAACACGAATGGTTGATGAAGGACCGTCTTTACCATGTTTGCTCTTGCTTCGGCCGTCTCGGGCCATACAAGCTCATAACTCGTGAGTCGTGAGTCGCGACAAGGGACAAGTGACTTACATACATTGTACACAAAGGCAACTCAAGGGAAGCAAACCCCCGACAATCCACTTGCAATTTCGGGCCACTTCTACACTTCCCCACACGTCTGCTGGATCATGGTCCATGGATGTCGTCGAGAGGTCATTTCTTCGACGTCCATCCTTCCGCCACGCCGCCTCGCCTATCGCGCTCTCCGATGCCGCCTCCTCTTGAGTTGCCGACACGGACATATCTACGGCCTCGAGGCCCTCGTCATTTTTGTCTCTTATTTTTCCAGTTTCTTCACCTTGATCGGTTGCATACGACAGGCTCATCAGGTTGGCCAAGTCAGCCTTGAGACTTGAAAGTGCCTGCCCCTCCCCCTTTTTGCTTACGGAGTACATTGCAGTGCCTTGCATCGTCATCCTGCAGGGTCGGTGGCCTCCAATGATGGCCCTGCATCTTGTGCCACCCCGGCTCAGCGACGTGGACTCTTCCAATCGAGATGACTCTGTTGGACCTTGTTCTGATGCCTTCTCCGTTCGCACACAGTCTTTTACTTCACGTCCGCCACCTTCTGTCCTTCGACGGTCAGAAGGGCAGGAACTCGGGCGTGAGGATGACAGTATATGGTTGAAGTCTCAAGATATGGCCATTCTCAAGGCCACCGCCGCCGTTCGCGGCGAGTCTTGTCTCGCCAACTGCCAGGACCAGCAATACCATTGCATCAAGCGGCTTCCAGTCGGTGCGAAGCCCGTCAAACTCGTCGGCGAGGGAGCGGCCAATGCTGTTTTCGAGCTCAAGTATCCCTCGCATGACCGTGCTGGAAGGGACTTTCAAGGTAAGCTTTCCGAATTCACCCCTCCGCAATGCCTTCAGTTATCGAAAGGTCTGATCTCGTGGGAAGGGCTTTGTCTGCTAACAAGTATAGGATTTCTGCTGAGGGTCGCAAAGGTGCCCTCGCTCGGTGCTCCTCTAACGTATAATTACCACTTGCAGCAACAGTATCTCCAAACCGCCATCAGGCCGATTCTAGGGGAACATGTAGTGCATCAGGAGCTAGTCATGCTTCACAAGACCAACATTGTTCAGGAACTTAACAACCTGCTGCGTGATATCAATCACACCCGCAGAGACAAGTTCAAAGGGACCTACGTCGGTGAGAGCGAATGGGGGTTTCTCATCGAGGACATGCGCCCTCAGGGTAAGCCTCGTGCGCCGTCGTTTTTTCATTCGTCCTTTCTTGCCATTGTTTCCTCTTCTTCACTCCTCTCTTTTGTCTGTGAGTTGACAAGTAAAATGAAAATAAACAAAGTTCCGACACCAAATATAGCTCTAGATACCTGTATCCTTGTTGAGTTCAAGCCCAAGTGGCTCTCGCAATCTCCCAGCGCCCCCAAAGACGCAATAAGATGTAGGCAGTGTGCCATGGAACTGCGGAACCTGATCAAGGATCTGTCCATCAACAAGACGCACCCGGAAAGAAAGCCATGCCCGCTCGCTCTTATGAGCCCCGACGACCCACGGCCAGTATGCTCGCCCTTCCGAATGGCACCCCACCTCGCCGACGACGATGCCGACCATGACTTTTACGAGAAGATCTTGAGACGAATCGCCAGCAGTGACGCGATTCGCGATTTGAAGAAGCAGCAGGATAGCCACGACAAGGTTGGACCGCTACACGCCTCACGATCGGATCCGTTTTTCCCTCTGGCCATGACGCTGCGAGACTGTACTTGTTTTGCGCAAATCGACAAACAATCCCAGAGTGTTCGGATACGCTTTGGCGACTTTGACTGGAAGGATCCTATGGTAAAGTTTGAGCGGTGGGCGGGGGTAGAAGCTGAACTTGTGGAGGGCGGATTTTATACCTCGGAGTGGTTTCTCTGCGGGGATCAGTTTTATCGCCCACCGACGCTGTGCTTGCTTGAATACGGAGCGGCTGCTACGAGCAAGGAACCGGAAATCATACGCATTGTGGATCTGAAACATGATACTGACGGTCGTGTTGGCGGTCAAGGCCATGCACAACTCCCGCAGTGCGCGATCCCGAAGACGGTAAAGATACACGACTACTCGGCGAATTTGAGCGTCTTTCAAGAAATCTTGGCGCCATTTCGAGCAGACGCGCCTTCTCTTACCAAGCATACTGAACGTACTGTGCCTCAATGAGAGAGGACTCCGACATCAGTTGCGCCAAGGGGTATATCTCATCCCGTGGGATCGAAACGTCCCATCGTCCATGGGTTTCTTCTTTTTCCCCTTTTCTACATCTTTTCTTTTCGCTACACGATGGGCTCATCAGTCTCTTTGCCCGCTCTGAGACCAACCTCGAGCGAAACACATCATTGTTCAAGAGCTTTTTTATTACGTTGAGCTTGTGCTACAAAGGCAACTCGTTACCCATGCAATTCTGTGGCATGGATGAGAAGTTAGAATTGTCGTTGCAACCACATGGCACATCGTGATAGCTCATTGTCATCATTACTCGATTTGGGGTAGCATGCGGATATGCTCCCCATCTTTATTCCATTTAGACTTTGGCGCCGGGAAACAGCACAGCACCCCCCCCATGCGACGTACATGTAGGTATATATATATATTGTGGTCAACACAACCAGCAGGAATTTATTTAATACGTTATTATAGTTTGGCTTGCATAGTTTGAGTTCACGGGAACGATGACGGATGAAGTTGATTGCCTTTTCGACGGCGTTATTGGGATTCTATCTGGTTTGAGTTGCTCTGGGTCCCTGGCTTGGATTCGCGTTATACCATGTTTTGAGGAGAGACGTAGTGCGATATGATGTAATGTTCAAGAGATACTATATATTCAAGAATTTCATGCTGATGCATTGTACAAAACATCTGTCTTGTCTTTCATGTGTACCTACCAGACACCAGACGCCGTAGTAACTCCCACAATATCATCGTTCCATCCATGTATACGCACCAGACAGTGTGTTCTCCGTATCTACATGCCAAATATGTATTGCTCCCATGTCTACACTCCCGACACAGTAAAGCTCAGCAAACTCCCCACCGTCAACCCAATAACCAAAAACAACCCCATAAACCCCCCTGTCGCCTCCCTCTCCCCCTCATCAACCCACTGCCCCGAAGCCATCATGAACGTCGACCCCAGCCACCCATTCGTCAGCCCAAACACAAGCTGCACAACAAACAAATAGAAGAAGTCGCTCGACACCACCGCACCCCGCCCATTCACATTGCAGAGCAGATACAGAGGCAAAAGCGCCACACGCGCCACCGACAACAAAAACAGCATAAACGGCCGGTCATGCAACGAAATCGGCAAACTGGTCGCTATCCGGCCCGCCAAATCGCCGAGATTCCAAAACACGAACCCTAGCGGGATAAATGCCGTAGAACGGAATAGAGGAGAAATGACGCGACCGTCTGCGTTGTTCTCGCGAACGGAGTGAATCTTGGCAGTAAAGACGGGGAAGAACATCGTGACCGCAAAGGTGACGGCCAAACCAATCGCTAGCCAGCGCAGCTTCTGGAAAAGAACCCCCAGGGAGGCTACTTTTCGGGAGCTCGCGCCAGGAATAGCACGCTCGGCTTCCTCGGTGCTGTCGCGCAGGAACGTCGCTGCCTGGTCTGGGAGTCTATTCCTCGGACGGGCGTTATGTCGTCTCACGAGCGGGAAAAGGGCCACAAGCGCCGTGACAGAGACGGCCACGGCGGCGAGAAAGTACAGAAACGCAGACGATTCGCCTCGTCTGCCGCCGGGTTCGGGTTCAGCTTCGACCCTTCTCCCGCTGCTGCTGCTGTGTGAGCTGCTTGTGTGTGAAGACAAAGACGACGAGGCCGAGGACGCGGGTTCCTGAGGAGGAAACAATAACACGGTAACCACCTGCGCCACTGCAGGCAACACCCCCGCCACGCTCTGCCCAGCCATCAACGCCTGCATGTACTCCGACCTCCCATAGCTCGCTGCAAATGCAAATGCCCCGTTCTGAATCAGGCCTGTCGCCCATGACGAGAAGCCCACCACGGCGAGCAAGAACACAAAATAGGCCTCTGGGCTTATATCAAGGAACAGCACCGTCGAGGCCGTGAGGAGCGCGAATGCGATGCTGTTCATGACTAGCGCGAGGTTGATTCGGAAGGGATACGATGCGGAGAGCTGCTTGTTGCTGAGAAGGAGGAGTACGCCTAGGTTCGTGACGGTTGAGACGGTGAGGATGCCGGACTGGAAGTTGGTTTGGATCCAGGGGTTGGAGGAGAAGCGTGCGGAGAAGTAGGGCGCTGCTGTGAGGAACATGTTCCTTTTTTACCACACCGAAGATAAAAGATGCATCATGATGTGAGTTTTGGTGGTGCGGTGAATTTCATGGCACTTGAGGGGGCGATTTTTTCCAAGATAGTGATGGAAGAAGAAGAGGAGGGGGAGGAGGAGGAGGAGGAGGAGGAAGAAGGAGGGGATTGGACTGACCAGGCCCAGAGCATGGCAACGCCCAGGAAGCCAAAGATGCAGTACTCGGTCCATGAGAAGGGAATTTCGGGCTGTGTGTCCTGCGGGATGGAGCCTTGCAGAGCTGGGTCTTCTTCTTCGGTGCCGGTGAGGGGGTCGTATTCTTCTGTTGAGACTCTTCTCCTTCGCCCGAAGATGGCTTCTCGTGCTCGTTCCATGGTTGTTGGACAAGTAATGAGGGGGGGTTGGCCTTGCGTGCTGGGCGATTCGCAGCGCAATTTACGGGATAATCAAGGCCCTTATGGCATTCAGATTGTTGTTCTGGTTATGTCATTGTCGCGAATGTCTTGTGACTGCCCGAGAAGCACTGCGCGTGGTGTGATGTCGTAGTCGGGTGGATAAGAACGACGTTGGAACTGTAAGGCTGTAAGCACGCGAGTCCCGCATTTCATTTTCCTCCCATCTTCAGGTACGGAGTAGGTACAGTCAGCAGATTCTGACTAAGCCAGAGAGTCTCCACTACGTTGCCAGCCCACGCTATTTAATCCGACTGCACGTAAATTTTTTCACCAACTTTTTCCTTCCATCCATCCGCCTTTGATCAAGGCAAACCAAAACTACCATGTTTTCATTTGAAGCAGGCTGATCCGGTCTCTTCTCTCCAAGAGCGTAAGTACAATGCTTTTTACTATTCTGCAACTCCTACATGCTGCTCATCTCTGCATGATTATATTTCCCATTAATTCGCAGTTTCCACGCTAGCCGTCTCAGAGCCATTTGACGTGCAATGAGCGATTGAATTATGCCTACCTTGGATGTATGATTGAGATGTCTTGTTTTACACGGATGTTGTGGGATCTTATGCTATCATGTTGAGCTTGTTGCTGACTCGATTGCTATTACTAGGTTGAAACATCGTACCGATCTACGGAGGCACATGCCTTGGAGTTTTTGGCAGGACTGTGGTATTGGTTGATTATCATTGTGTGTCTGCGATGACATGGTTCGCTCGTGCTGTCGAGTGATGTTGCCCTTCGTACACTTCGCCCCATGATTGTTGTGGTTGTCTGTAGAGTTTCTTTTTCTTGCCATGCTGTTCTGGCGGTCCATGAATGCAATGCTTGAGTGGTACGGTACATATGTGGCAATCTCACCTGTAGCTGGTTGATGCGTCTTCCATGGACCACGCATGACCCCCCGTCTTCAGTGTGCTGTGTCAGTCTGTGTGTCTTCACGGCCAACCCATCCAAATACACCACAATGTCACAAGTTTGTTGCATGTCTTGCACGAAGTGGTTATCCAGGCGGAGGCTACAGATTACAATATCTTTGTACGCACTTTTACGTGAAGCACTGAAGCAATGCAAGCTTACTTGGCAACGGACCATGCGCACGGAGTCTGGACTCTGCAGAACAAAGAGGCATTTGCCTTCATTTGATGGCATAGAAGTTGCCACCCTAGACCGAGTTTTTTTTAAAAAAAAAAATCTTAATTTTATATTCTCATCCAGGGTGGGTGTCATGCTACATATCATCGAGCATAGAATGTCACTGACGTTCTGAGACGATGGCTCAGTGACATTCAAGTCTTGAAATTCCACGCAGATGGAAAAATCCGAACCAAGCGTAGGTGTCCTATTGTGTAGTGTTCGAAAAGCGCCTCATGGCGCCACCAAGCACCGGTCCAGTATAGACTACAGATGCAAGCCCTAGCTCTGTGCCACTCATTCAACACGAAGACGCGTGCCAAAGACACAAAAACTTACAACTCATCGAAAGACGATATGTATGTATATAATTGTGATTTGTGTACACATTGTCTTGAGAACTGGAAGCCTGAGAAAAAAAGGCATGGCACAGTTCGCTGATTCAGGTCAAGTGGCAAGACGAAATGCGGGGAAGAGGAATTCAGAATTTCAGAGACATGCAGTTTCAACTCCCAGCATCTTATGATTCGTAAGCGCCCACGCCCGCAGATGCGGGTGGTTGCCGCTGTCCGCACGTCCGACCGCCGCAGGGGAGAAACGAAGCGGCAATACGGTGCAGAGTCCAGACTGCAGAGAGGCACCCAAGGGGCCAAGACTCAAGAGTCAAGAGCCAAGAAGCACCACGGAGTACAGTTAAACCCCGTTAAAACGATTCGCCACAAAACGATATCCTCAGTCTAACGATAAATTTGGGCCGATTTTACCGAAATCCCATACAAATAACGATAAACCCCACCTGAACGATAACAATAC
>SRQL01000043.1:0-97554 GCA_018360575.1 Claviceps sp. LM454 group G7
GTTCTAAGACAATGGTCTTTACCATGGAAAACTTTCGAAGTCACTGTACCATCGCTGGAAAATGCATCAAAAGAACACCTCGAGACTCTTCCGGAAGCACTTGGCGCAAGTCGGGGCCGTCCAGAACGTGTGCACCCTAGAGGCTAGAAGGCCAGAGGAAAGAGAACATGATGCAGGCAATTTCGCATTTCGCATTTCGTTGAGACTTTCTTGAGTCAAAGGCCTGGACACTGGCTAATAGCTTAGGTATTTTCGGAGTATGTACTGAAATATCTACCCATTGGCTGTTGGCGCCTAGTTGCGTCCTCGGGGCTCGACTTCTCGAGATTGTCATGGAACAAAGACTCAAAGAATGTGTCGTGCGAGTAGGATCTAGGCACCATCCGAGGTCTACGGAGTATGCATCTTCTTTTCTTCTTTCATCTTTCCCCATTTTGCCTCTCCCGGCGCGATACTGCCGGTCCCCGGAGTCCCCGGTGCCGAAGTGCACAGAAACATCACATGATGTGCCTCCCTTGCCTTCGCATCATGGCGCCGACACGGCTGCTTTGCCTTCATATTCGTATACATAGTTGTACATACAAGATACAAGGGGCTTGAGCACACAAAGAAGCGCTGTGGTCATTGAGAACTGCCGGTTTGTGCGCGAGAATTTGATGCTTGTTGCGAGGCGCACACGTGGCACACCTTTTTGCGGCCGCGCAACACCACGTGGATGAAGCGCGAAGACGAGGCTTATTACGGAGTAGACGCGAAATTTTCATTTCTCGCTTCGGTGCAGTGGGCCATACGAGTGCCGCACCACGTGGTGCTTCAAGACAAATGAAATCCGGTTGACAGGTCAAAGTTGTCAAAAGTGACAGCATGGGCGCTCGTACATCGTTACATAGGTAGGCAATGCTAGCTGAACTGCCCGTCGTCTCAGTAACAGTGAACGATTTACAGCAGTCAAATCGACGTGTTTGCACCGAGTTTCCCACGAGTTGATCCGTGACCGCGCCCAAGCTCTGTTGTTCGATTAGGTAGTGATACGCGAAGGATCATGAAATTAGGGGCATGACTGTACCTAGTCTGTGGCCCATCATCCACAGTCCCATCCTGCTGCCGAGTGATATGCCTTATTAAGGCCTAATACCAAGCAACCCGTCCACATCACTTGCGGCCATAGATTAGCTGGGAGATCGTCAGACTGAAGTCAACTTCAATCCTACGGATGCCTATCTGAAGGTCGTGTGTTCGAGTCACACTGGCCGCATTAGTTTTTGCTTTTTGCTCCATTGGGTTCACCGTGGTCTTTTTTCAAGACTTCGTGATTTTTTTTTGCTGATCTTTCAGTTTCGCGAGTACATATAGGTATGTAGTTATGCGTCTTTTTCAATATGTACTAGGGCCAAGTACTGTATGTGCGTGACGTCTAGAGCTTACTCTTCTTGTACGAATGAGATAAACAAACTCATCCCGCGCACGGTAAGAAGTGTCATCTCTCACTTGAAATACAGGTACGTATTTGTGCTTCCATAACAGGATATGACAATCTTGAACTCAATCGCAATGCCTCGAGCGAGCTTCATCGATCGCTCCTCTCTTCCGGCAGTGGAAATAAATTGCCTTTGACTGACACAACTCGCCTGTGACTCGTGAGGGCGTCGGGCGAAAACACGTAATCGGTTTTACGGGTATAGGATTCTGAGCCCGGTCAACTCGAGGCTCAATAAGCCCGAAGGCAATTCATCATGTTAAGAAACTATGTATATGCAACTCCAGGCCAAGCCCAGGCCAATGAACCAGACCAAGAACTCCATACGCCCCCATCGTGCCACATCCAGTCCCCTCGTATATTCAGCCCAGGCATCCTCATCAGTATGTACTCCTTTCCGATCCAGCTCACTCCTCCATCTTATCCTGGCCGTCCTTGCCCAAGTTCTTAAGCAGGTAGCTTCGCTTGAAATACTCATTGGGATGAACAATCGTCTCCAGCTGACTAGACGTCATGGCGCTCTCATCCTTGGCCTTCCTAATCTCGGCCTTGTGAACATGTTCAAAAACCCTATTTGATCGATCAAACAACACCATTAGCCTGTTGTTTTGGACGCGCACTCAATGGACCAAGCCGAGCAGCCAAAAAGAAAAGTTTCAAGAAATGAAACAAAAAGAGAGCCTCTCGACGTACCGGTTACAAGCCATGTGGAACTTTTGCTTCTCCTTATCCTCCTTCACTCCCTGGAGGACCGCTCGGTCCGAAACCCCCATCGCGTTGACCAGAGCCGTGAGATTCTCCATGTTGAAGTGCCGATAAGGACACCCGTGTGCCTCTCCCGGGCCGGGCGGGTGCTCCGTCAAGATCTTCTGACAGCTATACGGGCTATAGCCGCCGCCTCGGCGGTTAGAGTCTCCGCCGACCTCGCCGTACGCGTGGCGCACGTTGTATCTGTATTCCTTGTTGAACTGATCATCGGTGACTTTGTGGAAGGAGCTCCGCCAGAACATGAGACACTCTTCCAGGTTCAGGCCTATGCCCTTGAGGAACAGCGTGTACTGCAGACGGCCGTAGTGCTTGAGATGTGCGTCTCGTCGTAGCGACCGGTGCAGATGAGACATACAGGCCGGGAAATGCTGCGACAGATGATCAATATTGGAGGCGGTGATTTGTGCGCCGTCCGGGGCTGTCGAGCTGGAGATGTAGGTGGAATCGGGGGTGATGAAGTTCTTGGACAGGTGGTCCAGGATCGGGGCAAGACGATCGTCTTCGTCGAGGCGCGGGAGTGCCCGAGCAGTGAGCTAAGCGAAAGGAGGCAACGCAGAATAATGTCAGTAGGAGAAACGTGTTGTCTTTGTTTTGGGATTGTCTTGAGGAGGATTTCGTAATGGTGTCAAGACGAAGGAAGCACGCCATACCTCGAGCTGCTTCTCTAAGCGCGACGAGAACTCGGCAACCACCATACTCGATTGTTCGCGCCCGGGCACAAACGCCTTGCCCTGCTTCATAAACACCCTCCGGCCCTCGACTAGGTCTGGCACTCTCTCCCAATCAACCTTGAACCACATGTCGTCCTCGAGGCTAGACTTCTTGCCTGCCATGGCCGCCAGGTCCGCAGCATAGTCCCTCTTTTCGTCCTCCGTCACGGCCTCCCACCAGTCTAGATCAAGGCTCGAAACGAACGCGGATCTCTCGGTCAGATCGTCATTATTGAACCGCATGCGAAATAGCATTGTTTCGACGCGGCTGAACCGCCGGCGCAGGTCCTCGGTGGACGAAAAGGCCAGACGTAGGATAAAGTGGCTGTAGTGGTCCTTTTGTCTCTGCGCAAACAGCCGCGCCGAAGAGGAGCTGTTGGTATCGAGGGGGACGTATTTGTCCAGGATGGGCTTCATGTGAGCGGCTGTCTCGGCGGGTGTTCGGTTTCGAAACGAGCATGCTTCCAGCTCGGCCAGGACTGCCACATCGTGTCAGCCTCGTTTTGTGTCGCAGAGTCTTTGCATGTCTCCGTGTGTCTGTATCGTGAAGGAAATAGACTGTGCGAGTAGGGTGAGAACAACGAACCTCGAAGTCGATCAATGGCCCATTGCTCAAATTGCTCCAGCGTGATGTCTGCCGTCGGCGCATCCGTGTAAAAATTGAGTCGATGGGGATACTCGGCGTCTTTGTACAGAGGAGCCGCAAACTGCTTCTTTCGATGATCGAGCACATTGCGACGCTTGGGATCGAGCCGGTTGAAGTCTTGTCGCAGCATGGTGGCGGATTGCGTGGATGACCTGAATGGCCCCGAGATCTCCAATGTTGCTGAGAGAACTTGGTGCCCAAACGTCACCGGGATTGGTGGTCGAGGAAGACGCGATGAAGCGCGTTGACTCGCGTCGTGAGGTGGGGGTAATTAATCACGGCCAGGCGGTGTGCCAATCAAATGCGCGCAAATGTGCACACTCATTCCCCCGACTGATCAACAGATAAGCCATCCATGATCCAACACTATCCAGACTCAGTATCTCGTTGAACCGACATGGCCTCAACTCCCACTGGTTAAGTGCCTCCAGATGATCCTCACCGACCTCGACCTGAGAGCAAAGAGTGCCGCAACCCGGTCCCGGCCCGGACTATCGACAGTGACACACATGCTGTTGGGCAAAGCCACCTGAATATGACCTTGATGATGTCACAGCCACCGACAATGACAGTGAAGAAGTCTGGGAGAGCGTGGCGGTCCCACGTTTGATGGCTCACGAGTCACCAGAGAGATGTGGACGCGTTCAAAGAATAGATCCTCCAAGCAGCAAACGCGCCGGGAAGTCAGTACTCTCACTGCGGCCGACATCAGCAAACCTACCACCGTCTCGACTCGGTCGCTAACAGACCTCGGCTAGCTCACAAGACTCGGAAGCGCATGCCCCCAATCGACAACCATCTGCATCGCCCGAAGGTCCTCCAGATATGCATGTCTCGAATGTTAGGAAGACACTGATTCGTCAGACGAGCTTGGACAGAATGAGACCTTGCTGGCTCTGGCATTCCAACACCTATATACTTACGGCATAGGAGACTATACTGAACCACGCCTACGCTCGGTGGCTTCAATTGGCGGAGCTCAAAACATATGTCCAGCGAGCTCTCAGGTACTTGGTCGGCGGTTTGCACAGCATCCCAAGTTCCGCTTCGTGGCGTACAACGTGCTGGCCCGCTCGCAGGATAATAAGCAGAGTGCCTACTTCATCAAGAAAGACCAGTGAGAATTACGAATTCACAGTTTACGGTTGAAGCTGAGGGAGATGCTCAATCAGAACACACAAGAGGCACACAGTCTTCTAAAGTCGGTCAACCGCTAAACAGGCAACATGTTAGGAACTCGCCCGTACTGGCAAGGAAAACGAAATGAGCTGACTCAAGTCTGTGGACTGGGGTGTCCAGCTTTGTTCATATCTTTCTCTGCAGCCGAATTACAAAGGGAGTTGCTGACAAAGTTGATGCCCGACTACGAAGCCTGGGTGTAGGCAGCAACGAGAAGAAGATGAAGCTCGCCTCCATCAACCTCAGAAAAAATTCGGACATCGCGGTTTTCCACTTCATCCACGGAAGGGTTCAACGCTTCATGAAGGAGGTTGTCGTCCCAAAGTTTAAGGTCGTGGACTTCTAGTGACGAGTGAATTTTCAGGCACGCGGCAGTCCCCACATTCACATGATTGTCTGGGTAGCTGACTGTTCAACTCTGTACGAAGGCGAGGTGACTGGAGATGTGGAGAAGACATTCCTTGACTTCTTCGAGAGCAAGTTGACGTGGTGGAACTACAATCTGGGTATACATACCACCTGGCACCAGCCTAGGACACGAACCCGCTAATTATCGGCCATGGAAACTTCTCGTTCGGCAATCTGTCAGCGATTACGAACCGAGTCAAGGTCTACATGCACACAAACAGCTACTGTCTTGGGTCACGCAAAGACAAAGTAAGGCACCAGGTTAGAGACACGGTACGCATGTTTACTTCCTCGTTACTATACGCACCAAAGCTAATTGGAGACAAGGGCTGCCGGTGTTATCCCCAAGGGGGTACACCTGAAAGCTGTACTTCATCCCGATTCCCGACTGGAACTCGTCATACCCTGTGTACAACGGCCCGAGAACGATCCGAAAATGAACCACTACAACCATACACTGACTCTCGGATGGTTGGCGAATACTGACATCCGCCACAGCCGGAGCAGTGATCAACCACATCGTCAAGTACGTGAGCAAGGCATAGAAGAAGACCGTGCGTTCAACGATGTTGCTGCCAAGGTTCTCCCCAGGACAAGAGAAGACAAAGACACTGCTACCTTCGCGGTTTTGCCCAACTAGGTCATAAATGCCACGGTCGCAGAGCGCGCTATAAGTGCCCAGGAGGTCACACACATACTCCTTGACCAAACACTCGCCCAATCCTCACGAACCATCATCTGCGTAGGTTATCGAACGCCCGACTAGCACTGGAAAGAAGATGTCGCCACTGGAGGTGACTAGATTGACGCCTCTCCAGGAATATACACTAAGTACCTTCAACGACGAACACATCTGTCGGATATGCCTTACTTTAAGTTTGTCCAGTAGGTCTCATGGAGTTCTCCAACTCGCAGCAATGGAATGTCAGGTCTGGGGCTGAGCCATGCACTATCAATGTGAAAAGGGCCAATGATTGGGGCTTGGAACTGATGAATGCCAATTCAGAACGCAATAATCCACTCTGGCAGACTGGCTCTAGAGTCTACAATGAACTCTAGAGGCGTGTGGTCTCTCTGAGTCCGTGGGGAAGGCTAGCGATGATATTATGTACATGGGCCTCCAATGTCCTCCTGTCTGTCCCCGGCAACGATATCCTGAATATCGGCCAAAGTCTTCTACTTCTACATACTCGAGCTGACCGTGTTCCTACTCCTGTCACCTGTAGGCTGTGCCCTAGCTCCCCTCCTGTGACTCATACACCAAGAGCGCGGAGTTGTCTCAAATGTCCTGGCGCGCGCCGAGCGAGCCGCCAACTCTGATGAGAGTCCGGACTCCGCAACTCCGCGTGAGCTGGCAATCGAGTGGCGCACACCGTCTCGGGCTAGAAATTAAATAGAATGTCCCGAGGGCGGGTAATGTGTGCACACACGTATGAGAATTAATTACTTTCCAATCCATCAGAGCGTAGATAGTACCCGGAAAGATTACGAAAGAGTCAAGCTGACGCTGCACCACCTACCGAAATTTCGAATCTTCGATGATGTGAAACAAGTTCATGGGGTCAATTTCATACGTACGAAAAGGCATATCAACACTGCCAGCAGCATCATGCAGGGGCCCTGCAGGGCATCCTTATGAGTCTATGACTACCACGGACGAGTTGAGCCTTGAGGAGCCGGTGGTCACAGCAGCTGACGATGCGTACGGCGAGGACCGCCGAGGAGGACATGGAGCAAGACCAGGTGGCAGGATATGCCTCAGGAAGCCTGGCAGGAGCTGATCAACTTTCACCCATGACTTGATCCCGAGGAAGAGACAATCCAGGTCCTCGGCAATCGCGACACAGCCCTCGGCTATTCCTGGGCCCCTGGCAAGTATATTGGAGGGTATGCAGCAACATGCAACCAGATGCAAGACAGTTTGATCAGAATCTCAAGTCACGGGAGCACTGAGCAGACTTCACTGTTCAGGGCATGTCAAGTTGTCAACCTACGTGTTCACTACTCCCAAGACAACGCACACATGTTGGCCAGGTCGGGATATATCATATTACTAATTAGACTTCTTACGGCCCACGGGATTGCATGGCAAAACGTTCATGGGAGTATGCCGAATCGGCGAATGATGCACAAGACTACATAAGCATGCACTGTCTCTTCGGCTGTATCCCCGGCAGCCCTGCCCACCCTTCTGCTTCTCATCCTTTTCTTATAAGTTGTGTCTTGTCCCAGCTCCGGCCCCCAACACTTGCGTTGTTTCTCCTTCTCCTCGGCCGGTGGCACTGTGGCAGGGTGATGATAACCCGTTATTCTCCCTCGACGAGTGACTCCGGAGTTGTGATAAACGCATTGGACACGTCCCGGGGACTGCCGGTCGACGTGGTTGCGGGCGAGAATGCCTGGGAAGCGTTCGCTGATATTTATTATTGACTCGGCGAGGGGCTCCCTGCTGATGAATTCTCGAAGCTTGGACAAAGCAAACATATCATTCTCACATAGCGCGTATTCGTACTTTGAACCGTTAATCGACCACTCCGGGGTGCCTTTTTTCATCTCAAGCTCTTGTTCCTGTCGCCCCCAAGAGTCAAAGTCGATAATGACAGGGCGATCCAGCTCGTCCAGCATTATATTTTGTGGCTTGATGTCGTTATGGATGACGCCCAAGGAATGCAAATGACGGATACCACGCTCGATGCCCTCGAGAAAAAGATCCTTATTCAAAGGAGCGCTGTCTTGTAGTTGTACTCTCTAATCGAGTGTCGTTTTGTATTTAGCGAGACAGATGCCCGAAATTCGACCGTTGCTCACGACGCAACCTCGGTATTCGACGATGTTAGGATGCGGATGCTGTCGCAGAATCTCATATGCTTCAATTTCGAGCGAGACAAGGTCTCTAAGAGGCCTTGCTTCCGGATCGTTGTTATAATAAATAAAGTCTGCTTCCTTTACGTAGGAGTCTTGCGGGACGGGTGAGGGGGCTCGCAAAAGTCGGTCCGAGTAACTCGGCCAACAGATGTCGGTATCGATGGAAATTTTGTCGAGATTGTCCATGTCAATTTCGGAAGATGTGAAAAAAACGGTCTTTAGTGTCGGCGTAATAGAAATCTCCGTTTTGCCCACGAAGAATGATTCTCGTATAGTCAAAGTCAAACTCATCCTCGCCATCTATCTCGATAAACATCTCGGCAAATCTGTAAACTTCCATCATGAACGGTGCACCGTGCGCCTTTGGACACAGTCACCCAACTACAGCCAAAGTGATGCCAGGTATAAGGAGAAGGCCGTTTAAGAAAACTGAGCGGAAACTTGAGTCTTGGGTATGAATACTACATATAGGAATCGCTGCACTCAACGGCACTTGCATATATACATGGCCACTGGCACCTGTACGTGACCACTGAGTCACTGACCACGACTAACGTGGCCATTGTATATGTGCAGCCGGAGAGACAGTGCATGCTGACCTACGTAGTCATTTTGTTACACGCGTAGGCACGGTCCACGACTCCACGGTTGGGTGGATCGTTCACGAATGATGAATGACCTACGAGAAAATCTAGTTGGAGACGTCGTGCACCGAATGGCCACTGTAATGGCACAGTATTTCCGCAACAGCCTTACTGAGAATTTTCCGGCACATTCAAGACCACTCCGGGCTGCTGGTATAGGAGGCATAGAGTGGAAGTCAGGACTGTCACTGAGCAGTGAATACTCAGGACTGAGAAGCGCGGTCGGGACTCGCGAGTTAGTGACATTCGGAAATCCAGGCGGTTAGCCGGAGACACAGAGACTACTAACTAGAGTAGAACACTTGACTCTTCAGCTCCGTGTAAATCTCATCGCTGCCCACCCAAGGACTCATAGCCTCAGAGGGAGAGTAGTAAGTACACGGCGATAGAGGACCGAGGTCCTAGGACCTAGAGATCCCTGTAAATTCATAGTTGATGATCACGTTCTGTATTGACACAATGTAATCGGTTACAATTCTCAAATATTGGCCATCGTCACGTCATGCGTATCATTCATCATTCGGCACACCCCCATAAATTTTGGCATGTAATCCAGGGACCAGGGCGAAGTCGCATCCCTGACCTGAACTGCATGTGCTTTGAGCACGCGGGCCTCGCCGAGTCGCAGCTGGTCATTCATAGTGCTTCTCCTTGGGCGATGGCGGGGTGGTGGTATTCTGTTCGTCTCGACTCTCCCTCAACGAGTGACTCCAGAGTTGTGGCAAGCAAATCGGTGATTATCGGTCACATCCCGGGAACCACGAGTCGACGTGGTTGCGTACGTAGATGCTTGAGAAGCATTCGCTGACGTTAAGCCGGCGAGGGGGTGTCCCGGCTCGAAGAATCGCGGAGAAACTCTCGTATCTTGGAGAGACCATAGAAATCATTCTCGAACCGCACGTACTTTTCCCCTTCAATCCGCCAATTTAGGGTGCCGTTCTTCAAATCAAGTTCTTGTCCGTTTTTCTGCCAACCATCGAAATCGATAATGACAGGGCGATCCAGCTCGCCAAGCATAATATTAGACGGATTGATGTCGTTGTGAACAATGTCCAAGGAATGTAAATGACGAATACCACGCTCGATGGCGTCAAGAAAAATATTCTTATCAAAAGGCGTGCCGGCTTTTATTCGCTCAAAGAGAGTCATTTTGCATTTTGCAAGACAGATGCCTGTAATCCGACCGTCTTTCACGACGCAACCTCGGTATTCGACAATATTGGGATGCGGATGCTTCCTCAGAAACTCAAGCGCTTCGATTTCGTGCAAAACTAGCTTGTTTATACAAGTCTCCGTTAGATTCTCCTCAACATTTAGTAAGTTTGGTACTTTTATATAGGAGTCTTGGGCTACGGGCGTGGGGGCTCGCAACAGTCGGGCTGAGTAAAGTGGCTGGAAGATATCGAGTCCGATGGCAATTTTATCGAGCTTCTCAAGGTCAAGTGCAGAAGCCTCATGTGCTCTGAGTTTTGAGGTTGCGAAAAAGAGTTGGTCATTCTTCCCACGAATAATCATTTTGGTATAACTGAATACCATTTCACCGTCGACCTCCTCCCAGACTTCGCCGTCTAGATGAATCTCCATCTTCAATGCTGCACCCTTATCAGATATGATGACAACCAAAAGAAATAATTGAGGAAGCTGGTTTCAAAGCTGAGCGGCAAGTTGGGCACTCACGCTCAAAGATTTCGCAGCCAAACTTTGTTGCCTCAATGCGTTTGTTGCCTCAATGCGTCTATCAGTTGGTGTGAATTCAAGTGATAAGGAGATTGGGAGGAAACACATTTATAAATGAAGGGAGGGAAATTCTACCCCAGTCCTCAAGGGGTAGGGGATGTGGGACTTCTGTCTGGCCACGAACCCACGCTTGGTCCACCATAACCTTTTGTGCACAAAAGTGCTGTGACTCATCGGATAACGCTTAGATATATGTAACAGAACGGCGCACTGCGCAACCAACTCTCTCGAGTCTCGACTCTCAATGTAAATATGCGGCATGCCAAAATGAAGGAATTCAAGGGAATGGGCATCGACTATCGCCAACCTAACACTGAACAGTGATGAAAGCCAAGGTCTAGAATTGGGGCTGGAAGTTTGAAGATAAGCCTTATTAAATCGCAAAGATCGTCTGTGGCATGTGGCCCGTCGAAGATCTCGCTGCTCGAGACTCAAGAGTCCAAGTTGCGGACAAGTACTGTGACGCTATGTAATAGTACTCACTGGCACTACTCAATGAAGTAGGAATACATTTACATCCCTCCCTAAATCCCTACAGGCGCCTAGTCATCGAAGTAATCATTTATGGTTTGACTGCAATCGTTTAATTTGCAGCCATGACTCCATGAGACCCAAGGGGAAGCACCATGGCCCGCTTAATCAACCATCGAGGCCTAAACAGTGAGCAGACTCTCTAGCTAGGTAGTAGCAGTAGCTTGCCAACCTGCGTTCTTACGACTTTCAAGGAAACTCCCAAATGCATTATGCAGGTCAGGTCAAGAATTAGACTTCTTCGGCTTCCTGATTTGCATCATATACAGAAACGTATAGGAGTGTACCGAAAGATGTCTGCACTTTGCACATGACTACATATAAATACACACTCGCTCAGGCACTGTCACTAGCAGTTACCTCTGTCCATCCTTCTACGTATCAGCCTTTCACTCAGTCGTGCCCCGCTGCTGGTGCTTTTTCCCCTCTTCCTTGTGGCGGGGGCCCGGGGTGGTGATATTGCGTATCCTTCCGTGTCTCAATTGTTTTGGACACATCCCGGGAACCTTCAACCACCGGTAGACGTGATTGCGGACGTGGATGCTTGGGAAGCGTTTGCTGATGTTGACTCGGCGAGGAGCTCCCTGCTGATGAATTCTCGAAGCTTGGACAAGGCAAACATATCATTCTCACATAGCGCATAATCGTAAGGTGAACCGTTCATCGACCACTCCAGGGCGCCTGTCTTCATACCAGGAGCAAACTTCTGTCCCTTTCGCCCCCAAGAGTCAAAATCGATAATGACAGGGCGATCCAGCTCGTCAAACATGACATTATCCGGTTTAAGGTCGTTGTGGACAATACCCAAGGAATGCAAGTGACGAATACCACGCTCGATGCCGTCGAGACAACGATCCTTATCAAAAGGCGTGCCGACTTCCATTCGCTCAAAGAGGGTCCTTTTGTTTTTCGCAAGGCATATGCCCGTAATCCGACCGTCTTCCACGACGCAACCTCGGTATTCGACAATATTGGGATGCGGATGCCGCCTTAGAAGCTCATATGCTTCAATTTCGTGCAAGACAAGGTCGCTAAGAGGCATTTCTTTCTTTCCCTCGGGGCACTCTTGATAAAAATAAAGGTTTGTTTCCTTAATGTGGGAGTCTTCCGGTACTGGTGAGGAGGCTCGCAAAAAACGATCTGAGTAGCGCGGCCAAATGCTGTCGGTATCGATTGGAATTTTGTTGAGATTGTCTAGATTGATTTCGAAAGAATCGCGAAAACGGTCCTGACTGATGGCGTAATAGAAGTCTCGATTTGGCCCACGGATAATGATCTTCGTAAAGTCAAACTCGTCCTCGCCATCCTTCTCGACCCAAAATGTGGTATACTTGAGGACTTCCATCCCGAACAGTGCGCCTTTCGATACAACTACAGCCAAATTGCAAAGTTATGAGCTCAGGAGTCGGTCGTTCTGGAAAAGCTGAGCGACAAGTTAGGTATGCAATCCTCGTGAGTCGTTGGAACAATGTGCAAGACAGTGAAATTGACCTTCGATGCGCCGGTGTAATTTCTGTATAAGAAACGCAGGGTAGATTCTATAACCTATTGTTGATTCGAGGCGAGTGAGAAACGTCTAACTTAGCGGCATCATGCATGTTAGGGATGTGGGATGTGACTCATATGAGACCTTTTTTGGTCCTGAACAGACGCTGCACGCACGACTCGGTCCACCATAATCTACTTTCTGCTTTGTCAAATCTGCAGTCAAAACACAAGTGAGTCGTGACAAAGGATCGGTCGGAAGTTGCAACTATAGTATGTATTCTGATTTCTACCTCTTCCTCATCAATTCTCGTTGACGATCTCGCGAGTGACAACTAAGCAGTAAACTCAGAGTTATCGACAAGGTATTGGTAGACTCATCAATCGTCATCGACTTATCGCCAGAAAAGTCGTAGTCTTGGGCGCGCCGCGCTGGAAAAAGCTCCCTTCTTCGCAATCTGCAGTCCCCCTTCTTAAGTTCTTCGCCGCACAGGGTGCACTGTGCACAGGCATACCCTGCGATACCATACGCCTCAATGGCATCAACTGAAGGGATCAAAGGACTCAGAAGCGTGACTGACTTGAAATGACTCATAGAAATAATATTGGAGACGAGAAAGATTTTCTTTGCCGTCCCATGAAAATCGGCATGTGAGAATCAGCTCACACTCGTGAGTCATAGGCAACCCCATGTTAGTGAGCGTTCCATGCATGCGGTGAGATGTCTGTGTTGGCCCGCGAGTTGCATTAGGAGTAAGGTAGTCCTCGCATTGTGTAATTGAAACTTGCTGGCCAACGCAATGTTACATTGTGTAAAATATTGCTGTTGGGATAAACAGGGTAAGCAAATAAATATCAATGCATGCATTCGTAACCAAAGTATTGTTCTCGTCGTGTCTGTTCTTGTTCATGATGTCTAAACTAGGAAGTCACGCAAGAGGGGATAAAGGGGGGGAAGCCCTTTATCCCACAATATTGTGACGGATACAGCCAATGAGCGTGCGTGCATACATCACGCACGCACCACATTGGTGTGTTCGATCATGTGACACCATCCCCTTGGTCAGCGATTCCGACAATTGCCTCACGACTTCGGACTTACGAGTCACCAGGACCGACGGCACTGCACGCTTTCTTTGCGAAGGTATAGGCGTACTACTACCTACCTCCTATGTACTTCCTTACCTCTGAATCTTGAGATATCCTTACGTATCGTCCTGACTGCTGGACTCCGATGACCATTGACACGTCACACGTCTCAGTCATCTATGTACCTGACTTCTTGCTGCGGACTACGGCTCAGACCCCTGCATCAGAAGTGCGGTATACTCGGTAATCTCAGATTGGGCAAGTGTGCGCCGTGCGGCCAACTCCCTGGAAAAATCGTAGCGTCTATGTATATATGTACGATGATCCAGAATCTTCCGCAATCGACCTAGACAAACACGACAAAATTCCCATCGATACCAACACCATTTGGCCGCGTTACTCAGACCGGTTTTTGCGAACCCCCTCACCCGTACCGCTTACTACCGCAAGACTCCTACGTGAAGGAAACCAACCTTATTCTTTATCAAGAATGTCCCGAGATGCATCTTAGGCTCTTAGCAACCTTGTCTTGCACGAAATTGAAGCATATGAGCTTCTAAGGCGGCATCCCGGATCCGCATCCCAATATTATCGAATACCAAGGTTGCGTCGTGGAGGACGGTCGCATTACTGGCATCTGTCTTGCAAAACACAAAATGACCCTCGATGAGAGAATGGAAGACAGCACACCTTTTGATACGGATCTTTTTCTGGAGGGCATCGAGCGCGGTATTCGTCACTTGCATTCCTTGGGCATCGTTCACAACGACATAATACATTTATCCGGATAATGTCATGTTTGACGAGCTGGATCGCCCTGTCATTATCGATTTTGACTGTTAGGGGCGAAAGGGACAGAAGTTTGCTCCTGGTATGAAGACAGGCGCCCAAGAGACAAGAGTGGTCGATTGATGGTTCATCGCGCGAATACGCGCTGTTCGAGTACGATAACCTTGGCTTGTCCAAGCTTCGTAAAGTCATCTACAATCCTTCAAGCGGGAAGCCCCTCCCCAAATCAACATCAGCAAATTCTTCCCAAACATCCATGTCCTCAACTACGCCGAGCGGCGGTCCACAGGACACGTCCAATGCGTTTGGCACAACTCCGAAGACACCCATCGAGGGCGACGGACAGAACACTACCACCCCGCGGCGTCCCCGCCACCGCCCAAGGAGAAGGAAAACAAATTACAAGTTTTGAGGCTGGGGCAAGATCAAGGGCCAGGTCGATAAACAGAGGGCTGGGCCGAGGTAGCAGCCGGAGAGACATATTATTATTATGTAGTCATGTGCCGCACGTATAGGCGCACCTGTGACCCATCCGGCGTTCACCAGCGGCCAGCCGCAGACACCGTACACCGACGCCGGACGGTAAGAGTATTGTTGTAATCGCAGGACAGAGGTCAATGGTCATGACTCATATACATACGTTCATTGACATACGAGCCCACGTAGAGAGCACAAGTTACAACTCCATACTACAGCGAGTCAGCGACTCGAGAAAGGCTCCAGCCTCCTAGCCTCGAGGCTCGAACTTTCTTTCCAGTTCTGGGAGATATACCGCTGCATTACCACACGGATGAATGGTCTGACATCTGTGAGGAGTCAGAGCGCAGCTTCAAGGTAGACAGATGGCAGGTCCTTCGGTTGGTGTCCTCCTCCTGCGCTCTGCACTGGGAGCGCGTAGTTCTGACCGGCGACGACTTCCGAGTGGTCTAAAATGACCCGCGCGGTCAAATCCCTGCGAATATCCGAGATCGTAGGCGTCCTGTGATGAACTCGGAAGTTCGGAACATGTGCGACTGCCTCACTTGATAGGGTCTTTAAATGTATAATATAAACAAAGATGCCCTAGCTTTATATAAAAATTGAAACTGAAAGCAATTGGCAATGTTATTGGGGATTGTCTATCGCCAAATTGGTTGAAATTACAGAATGTGTGATAAGTAATAAGGGCCGAATTTTGACAATTTGACTTTAAACTTTGGGGCTGCTATATAAATCTTAAGTGAGACCACAAAGATTTTATGTATAATGTGACTCTCCGAAGGCCTCATTGCTCAAGAACTGTGAGTTCTCGGTCCGAGTCCAAAATTGCGCACGGTTACTGTAACGCGTCGACGCGATGTAAGAGTGAAAGCAGGAATACATTTATTCACTCCGCCAACACCGATGCAGAGAGAGGAAAAGAGAGTATTCTTCTAGTTGATTTATCAGCTGAATCGGCGGGTCATAACTTATAACGTCCGAATTGGGTTGATTGCTGTTGCAGTTGGCCGAAACGCTGAGGTGTCTACCTAGGTATCATGATACGGACCCATGGCCTACATACATACATGGAGCTTCGGCTGGAAGGAGTCACGACTCACGCAGCAATTCCGGTGCAATGTCGGAGACTCGGAGCAAGTGCAACAGTGGGCTGCGCCCGTTTTTTTGTTCGAGTTGTATCAGATGTGACACAATACGTGCCAAGGAGATGATAATAGTGGACCGAGCGTCTGATTCATCTCTCATCCCTTGGGAATACAGAGTACACAACCTTTCTCCCCTTCATATTTGGTACACAGAATCGACTCTGCATTTCTGTTGTACTTTGATAATCATAAAAAACATTGGCGCATCGAAGGTCACTGCAGTTGCACAGTTCCCAGCGCGGATTACATATCTAACTTGTCACCCAGCTTTTCCAAGACGACCTGACCTACTCCTGGGCTCATAACTTTGAAATTTAGCTCTAGTTGTGTCTAAAGACGCACCGTTTCGAGATGGAAGTTTACCAATCTGCCAATTTCGTTGTCGAGAAAGATGGCGAGCTCGAGTTTGGCTTTACGAAGATCATTATTCGTGGGCCAAATCAAGACTTTTATTACGCCATCTCTGAAGAACGTGTGCGCAGACCTATCACAATTGACCTGGACAAACTCAACAAAATTCCCATCGATACCGACACCATTTGGCCACGCTACTCAGCCCGATTTTTGCGAGCCCCTTCACCCGTACCGCAAGACTCCTACGTAAAAGAAACAAACCTTTGTTCTTATCAAAAGTGTCCCGAGGGAATGGAAGCTCAGAAAAGGCCTCTTAGCGACCTCGTCTTGCACGAAATTGAAGCATATGAGCTTCTGAGAAGGCATCCGCATCCCAATATTGTCGAATACCGAGGTTGCGTCGTGAGTGACGGTCGGATTACGGGCATCTGTCTTGCAAAATACAAAATGATTCTCGATGAGAGAATGGCAGAGAGCACACCTTTTGATAAGGATCTTTTTCTCGAGGGTATCGAGCGCGGTATTCGTCACTTGCATTCCTTGGGCATCGTTCACAACGACATCAATCCTACTAATATCATGTTTGACGAGCTGGATCGCCCTGTCATTATCGATTTTGACTCTTGGGGGCGAAAGGGACAGAAGCTTGAATATGGTATGAAGAAAGGCACCCTGGCGTGGTCAATTAATGGTTTACCGTATGACTACGCGCTATTCGAGAATGACGTCTTTGCCTTGTCCAAGCTTCGAGAATTCGTCAGCAGTGTGCCCCTCGCCGAATCAATATCAGCGAACGCTTCTCAAGCATCCAGGTCCGCAACGACGTCGACTGATGGTTTCCGGGACGTGTCCGATTCGTTTGACACAACTCGGGACTCGGGAGCCACACGTCGGGGGAGACAGGCAGAGTACGACCATCCCGCCACCACGGTGGCACCACCTAGCGCCCACGGAGATTAGGAGAAGGACAAACAATACAAGTGTTTAGGCTGGGGCAAGATCAAGGCATTGGCCGATACGCAGAGGCCCAGAGGGCTGGGCCGGGGGAACAACCGGAGAGACAGTGCATGATTATGTATCCATTTGCTACATACCTATGTAGGTACACCCGTCCACCCACGGATCATCCAACCGACGAATGGAGACGCCGTGCGGTAAGAGTACTGTTTCAATCACAGCACAAAGGTCGTATCTGTTCATTGATGTACAAGGCTACAAGCCCACACACTGCAGAGCGAGTGCCGAGCGGCGAGCACCGCCACTTTTGTACATAGACAAGAACCACTGAGCAGTGAGCTAGAGAAGAATACAATCCCGTTGTTGTTCAATGTTGTGTGACGCACTCATTTCACAGAGTAAAAATCGAAGATGACGGTGCGATCCCCTCGTCAAGCATTATATTGTCCGACTTGATGTCGTTTTGGACAACACCGAAGGAATGTATATGGAAATTGGCGAATGCCATTCTAGAGAGCCGACGCCCTCCAGACAAAGATTCCTAAGATTTCTATTGATCCGATCGTCGATCACAAAGCACCGTCGCATCCACGATTCCACGGTATTTGACCTTCACGAGATTAGGTTTGCTTGGAAGGCAGCAGGCTCCCGCTCCGCTCTTGAATCCTGTTTAGAACTCGGGTAAGCAATGCTCCTTATCCGGGAAACATTCACATGTATACTACATGACAGGTTTCAGTAAATCAGACTCGGATGGTTCACGTTTTTACGAGCGAATAATAAAAGAAAATTTATCGAGTAACTTAGTGACTGGCAACTGCCAAGTTTTGCAGTTCAAAGAAACGTGCGAGCGGCGAGCGCGTGAATTAGTGAACAAGGGACGTCTTGATCTCTGGCTTCGGCCCTCTGATCTTTATTCATCTCTAGCACTCCTTTTAAGTTTACGAATCTCGAGCGACGATAAAGTCGACACTGATGTACCTCGGCTCCTAGAACCTAAGACTCACACCAACGCCTGCCATATAATATTTATAATTTGATTCTAAAGGTTCTCGTCCTGACCATAACTTTCACGAATCACAGGTTCGGCCGAGCAGCCGCCGCTCGCTCGCTCGCTTTCATGTTACACACATGCCGATCCTTCATCTCCTCTTGTCGTATTGTATTCCCTGATTAGGTTGTGCATACTGCAAACTGGATTCTGGATTCTGGACAGCAGCAGATTGTAACGATGGCGCAAGTCTAAGACCTAAGTCACAGTTGGTCTGCACTCTGACATCTGTAGACTGTAGAGTCTAGAGACTAGACTGTGACTTAGGAAGTGGGTATGTTGAGTATTTGAGCGTTATCGCCGATCGGCGTGAGTCACGTTACAATATTACTTCCAGGTGGCAGGAGATGAAATATTGCTTAGAAGTTAGAATGATTGGTAGAGACCCTAAGTTCTAAGTCTAACTACCTTGACTTCTGGGCCCCTGGGGGAGTGAGTCCGAAGACTGAAGTCGTGACGAGTCCTATCTTCCTATACAAATCCATCTCTCTGAGCTCTCCTGTGACCTGTAGGCTGTGGCTACTGGGTCATGGGACTCATAGTCTCATCCGGTACACTGATGGACCATGGTCTCCTCATGGACGCCTAATAACTCCCTTGACTGTAGTGTTCTCCGCGCGTCGACCGCGTGAATAACTGATTGAGATACAATCGTGACATAGCGTTTGTCACATAGATGAATCTTGATAGATATGGCCTAGCAAACGGTCCACGGATTCAATCATTAGATAAACAAAGATTCGCCATAGTTCAAAGTTGTATCACAGACAGAGTCAACTTACACTATCTAGAGTTTTTGTCTTTTTCATTCGGCTTAGACTTGCTTTTGTACTCTTTAGGTGCAACGGGAGGACCGGTGTATTTTCCAGAATTTGGGCAGCTGGATCTGCCGCAGTCGTTCACCATCTGCCAGGTATGGAACCCATGTTCGTCCTTGTAGGTCACAAGTCCACACATTTTCTGAAGGACTCTGGTTTTGAAACTGGAAATTTAGTAGCAGAAGGATGTGCACAAGAAACTTGAAAAGCGTGCTTATTCACAAACGAAGCTCAGGATTTTTTTTGGAATCGAGCAGGCCTTTAATAGATATATATCTCAAATCCCGTAACGAGAGTGATCCATCAAATAACGCGGAGTCTACGCATGGCAATCGGCTCACGACTCACGAGGTTCGGCGTTACGCGTATGGGCTGAAAAAAGCATGAAGTGCATGCACTGCATGCGGTGAGTCGTGACTCGTGACAGCTTATTGATTATTGATAAATTTTATATCCAGCACGTATCATGTAATCCATGGGACCAGTTACTGATTTACAAATGCACCACAAATGCCTCAATGTGCGGGGGGTCTCTGACTCTCTTTCACCAAAAAGAAGGCGACATGTTTACTGTCAGATATCATAGCACTGCAGTCCAGTGACCGCACACAGTACACTTACTTGGTGTGTAGGAGAGGTCCAGAGACTCCAGAGGAGGCCCAGCCGCCCAGGAGTTAGGACTCAGGAGGGGCCAATAATTAGTTACATAGTCTGTTCCGTCGGGATGAGGTCTCGTCATATAATGAGCTTTTTTCAATACATGACTTTGACGATGATCATGTTGTTGTATGATAATTGTAATTTATATACACTATCTGAGGACGATTTATCGATTTCGGATTCCATAGGTCGGAAGAGAACTCAGAAATCTGGAATCCTGGATTCTGGAGACTGAGCAGTGAGTTCATGAATATTCGCCGACGAATTCCCAAAGTATAGTTGAGCCATCCTTGAATCACTCTATGATCTATCCAAGGGAACGGCGTTGACCGCAAACCTATCCATAGGTTTAGCTAAGATCATGGAACTCCGGCCCTCCAGGGACCAGGGCGCAGTAGTCGCCGGTCGGAGGAGAGAGAACCCAAGGTCCGCGGTCTGGACTCTGCAGACTGCACTGAGCAAGGACAGAGAGCCTTTCCCCAACCGAATCATCTGCCACTGTTTCGGTGTGCATGATGCATCTGCAGGGAGACGAGGTAGGTATACGCCGATACGGAACACTCTGGCGACGTTCCCACGGCACAATACGCATTGCGCAATGCGCATCATGAATCTCCGCAATTTCGCAATCGCGAGGCGCGAGGCTCCTGGAAGCTTTGCCGGGCAATGTGAACTTTTCAGGCCAATACCTATTAGCGAATAATTTGACGCTGTAGCCTGTACTTTGTACTGGAAAGGACACTCTGCCCCGATGCAACACCGACGCATTAGCTTCTTGGCAGCCCGTGAACGGTGAGGCCGCGCAAGTTGCAACTTGCAAGTTAGTCGAGCCTACGCAGTCGGAAGTCCTGATTCTAGTCCTAAATAAAAACCCTAAGGATGCCTTGCAACTACGGAGTACATGTGAGATATCTGAATGATGTATGTCTATGATATCTATCTAGAAAGACTATCTCTAGGAGTGCGAGAATGGGCCGACTATATGTGCACAATTTAGGCGCTCTGTGCTACTGTACCGGCAGTACCTACATACATTGTACAACAAACGGGCGATGTCTCAGATGTGAGGCCGCTACTGCGTTCGAGCCTGAAGCCTGGCTCTCGCCAATCGGGCAGAGCTAGAAAGGGAGCGAATCACCTACAGGAGTTTTATGTAGAATGAGTCACTTTTCTAAGTTCTTGTTGCTAATGATGTCATCCTTGCCTGATAAAGAGCCCCCTTAACAGTGAGGACTAACTGGCCAGTGAGGCATTTGTGCTACATATGCAACTTGCAAGTTACTGGTCAGAGGCGTCCTGGCGTACTACTCCGTACAGAGGTTTCAGGATTCAATAATACGCCCTGGAGTCCTGGACGTCAACACGCATATGAATACATGCCACAGCTCTACCTCTGGTCAGCTCATACGCCGAATCTCGTATGCTGAATTAGATCAGTCGCTTATCGTCTTTCAGGTTTTAGGTATAAAAGGCCCGCTTCTCCAGACTCTTTCGCGCATATTTCTTTCATTTGACAGTGGAACTCCATATTTCATACAGCTTAATTGAACGTTGAACCTTTTATTACTGTCTACCCAAGACTCTTCACTCTGAAATCGGACCGAACAACATGCATTCCCAGATCGAGGAACTTGTGAACTTTTGCAGTTTCAAAGTTACCAAACAACTTACTCCATATACGCTCCACAAGACTAAAGTTTATGACTGTGGCCAGCCGAACTGCAAGACTTCTGAAAAATATGTAAAACCCGAATCCGAGGCCTCAAAATAGAGTAAGTTGGCTCGGTATATATAAAGCTACGGCATCTGTGTTTATCTTATGCATTTATAGGCTCTACCAAGTGCTACCCTTATTTCTCCGACCTCCTCCTCCTGTAAGGGATAGCATAGGCAGGCGAAAAAGGTTGTCGGGGATGAATGCGAGCGAGCGTCGAAACTTGTGAAGGTTGTAACTTGTGGTCGGGTAGTCGGGACCAGCCTCCAGGACAGTCAGATGTGAGAGTGGAGTTGCACTGTGTTGGAGCAGTGAGGGACAAAGGACCCCTGGAATTGAGGAGCATTTTGCAAAAAAACAGTTCATAAATGATAACGCTCATGATGATTGAATATATTACAATTCACTACGGAGTACATTGGTGCTAGAGTAGATATGACAATCAGAGGCCAAAGTTCGAGAACTTAAAGCGCTCCCACCTTCCTTTTGAAGTTTGAACTTGGCAGCGACTCATTTTCTTGGACTTTATCTTGACACGTATGCTCTGCTTATTTGTTCTAAAACCGTCCATGATTCTAGGCTTGACATGTGTGCAAAATTGCAAATTTCATAACAAAGTTTTGGATTCTGCGAAAAAACAGGCAGAAGACTCAATCCAATGGCTGCGCCGTTCTGTTATTTCCGATGTATCAAGATTCAAAACACAGTAATGAGGGTGATCATGGTGGTCCGAGGTCCGAGCGTCTGTTAATGACCAAAAGAGTCTCACGTCCCCCGTCTCTTGAGGTACATAGACTTTTCTCAATCTACCCATCATGTGGTACATATTTTAATGGCGTTGACCCCGCGTTTCCGTGCTACAGAAGTTCAAGCACTACGTCGGGGCATCGAAGGTCTGTTGCACATTTTCCCGACGAGAATTACCCGACTTTCCAAATTCCGCGCAGCTTTTCCAAGACGGCCCTTCTCTGGCGCTCATGACGTTGACTGTAGTTGTGTCTAGAGACGCAGTGTTCAGGATGGAAATTTACAAATCAGCCGAGGTATTCGATTTCAAAAATGACGACGCGGAGTTTGTCCATACGAAGCTCATTATTCGTGGGCCAAATCGAGACTTCTATTACGCCAGCACGGAAGATCGTTTCTTCACATCTTCCAAACTTGACCTAGACAATCTCGACAAAACCCCCATCGATATCGACAACGTTTGGCCGCGTTATTCAGCCCGACTTTTGCGAGCCCCCTCACCCGTACCGCAAGACTCCTACATAAAGGAAGCAGACTTTTTTGTTCCTGGCGAGTATCCAGAATTACTCCCCCCCGGTGGCCTTGTCTTGCACGAAATCGCAGCCTATGAGCTTCTGAGACAGCATCCGCATCCCAACATTTCCCAATACCACGGTTGCGTCGTGAGCGACGGCCGGATTACGGGCCTGTGCTTAGCGAAATACAAAATGACTTTAGAAGAGAGAATGGAAGTCAACACGCCTCTCGATAAGGAGCTTTGTCTCGAGGGCATCGAGCGTGGTATTCGTCATTTACACTCCTTGAGCATTGTCCACAATGACATCAGCCCATACAATATTATGCTGGACGAGATGGACCGACCTGTTATCATCGATTTTGACTCTTGGCAGGAAAACGGAAAAAAGCTTGGAATTAAGAAGGGCAGCCCGGGTTGGTGGAAGGAAGATTCAAAGTACGCGCTATTCGAGAATGATTTGTTTTCCTTGTCCAAGATTCAAGAATTTGTCTGTGCTTCTTCTGCTTCAAGCCGGGACCCTCTCACCGAGTCAACATCAGCGACAGCGAATGCTTCCAAAGCATCCACGTCCCCAACCACGTCGATTGGTGGTCCTCGGGACGTGTCCGATTCAATTGGCATAATGACTCCGGAGTCACCAGTCGTGGGAGAAAAACAGGACATGTCCCATCATCACCCCGCCACCGGCCGAGAAGAAGAAAAAGAACAGACACCAGCAACGGGCTAGACAGCGCCGGAGGCTGAAAAGTAGAAGGGTCACGGGTGGGCAGGGAAAACTACCAAAGCTAGTGTGCATTCGTGTGTACTCATGCATTGTGCATTATTTGGTACATTCCCATGAATGTGTAGGCGCGCAATCCAGGGAGAGGTCTAATCCTTCACCTGACCTGCACTCGGGCGCTGTTTTGGCCCTTGGGATGAACTTGCTCTAGAGTCTTCTCACTGTGCTCAGGCATCGAGCGACGAGGGATTTAGTACGCGAACCTCGCAGCTGGTCAATGGTAATTCATGGGCCATTGTCCTTCCATGTTTTTCTTGGCGCTAATTGTTGCAATTGTACGGCGCAAGAGTGCAGTCATGCTGTAATAATGATAACTTGGAAGTTGGATGACTGGGAAGAAATGATATAAGTATGCCGTCTTGAAGGGGAAGCAAACAAGTAGCATCCATGGACCATGCATAGTCTATGATATTAAAGAAACCATGAAGTTTTAACGAGACTGTGCTCAATCTTCTTGACAATGAGGCTATGAGCATTATATCATGCGACAAAATCGAGAAAGTCAAATTAGTCAATGGTCATGTATTGGTCAAGACCGTTGCGACGATGTTACATGTATAATATCAAGGGCCTCATTTGAAAATTGGGGGGGCTTTGAACTTGATGAGAAGATAGCAATTGACAATACAGAAGACAATATGAATTCAGAATTTAACTCTGGAGAGTTCTGTTTTACCTTTTTTTACCGTTTCTCTCTCAAATTAGTCAAATCCTGATTCCTTTGGGAAGCCTGCGCTCTCCGCTCTTATATGTATGTACATACCTACCTCTTTATCGATGGCACCGGATAGGCGAACTCATGTTTTGCACCAAATTCGCAAGACAAGCCAAAACCTTCTACCTTTGTATTTCGGTCCAGGGCCCGCCACCCCAGTAAAATACATTTCCTTTGAAGTCATATTGTGGAACTTGATTGATTGAAATCTCGCCCAAGAAGATGTCAGCCAGTCGACTGGCCGCTGCGGCACTGCGCAATCCTGTGCCATATTCCATTTCGTTGTTAACTTTTTTTTTTACGTTGGTTCATTGGCCTGTAAGACTGATACAAAGTTGTATCAGATGTATCATATGACACAACACGAGGTAAGGTAGGTACCTATGCACCGAAAGAAAGTTCGAGTCTCGGAGGCTGGAGCCTTCTTCGAGTCGCTGACTCGCTGTAGTATTATGTATAGCTTTGTGCTGTGACCTGTCTGCGTGGGCTCGTATGTCAATGAACATATGTTACATGTATATGAGTCATGACCTCTATCCTGCGATTACAACAATACTCTTACCGACGACCGTCCGGCGTCGGTTTACGGTGTCTGCGGCTGGCCGCTGGTGAACGCCGGACGGGTCCGGGGTCACAGCCTACAGGTGTGCCTATACGTTCGGCACATGACTACATAAGAATGCAATGTCTCTGCGGCTGTTCCCTCGGCGGCTCGGCCCAGCCCTCTGTTTATCGACCTGGCCCTTTATCTTGCCCCAGCCCCAAAACTTGTATTTCTTTTCCTTCTCCTTGGGCGGCGGCGGGGTGGTGGTATTCTGCCCGCTCCCCTCGATGGGTGTCTCCGGAGTTGTTCCAAACGCATCGGAGACATCCTGGGGACCGCTGCCTGACGTAGTTGAGGACTTGGTTGTTTGGGAAAAATTGGCTGATGTTGACTTGGACTCTGGAGAGGGGCTTCCCGCTCGAAGGATCGTAGAGAAACTCTCGAAGCTTGGACAAGCTAAAGATATCGTTCTCGAATCGCGCGTATTCGTGCGATGTACCATTTATCGACCACTCCAGGGCGCCTTTCTTCATATCAGGAGCAAACTTTTGTCCGTCTCGCCCCCAACAGTCGAAATCGATAATGACAGGGCGATCTAGCTCGTCAAGCATGACATTATCCGGTGAAATGTCGTTGTGAACAAGGCCCAAGGAATGCAAGTGACGAATACCACGCTCGATACCCGCGAGAAAAATGTCTTTATTTAGAGGCGTGCTGGTGTTGTCCTCAATCCTCTCACAGAGGGTCGTTTTGTATTAAGACATATGCCCGTAATGCGATCGTCCTCCACGACGCAACCTCGGTATTCGACGATATTGGGATGCGGATGCCGCCTTAGAAGCTCATATGCTTCAATTTCGTGCAAAATGAGGTCGCCAAAAAGTTTTTTTTCCTTTCCCTCGGGACATAGTTCATAAAAACAAAGGTTTGTTTCCTTTACGTAGGAGTCTTGCGGTACGGGTGAAGGGGCTTGCAAAAATTGGGCTGAGTAACGCGGCCAAATGGTGTCGCTATCGATAGGAATTTTGTTCAGATTGTCCAGGTCAATTTCGGAAGATTCGTAGAAACGATCTTGAGTGGTGGCGTAATAGTGGTCTCGATGTGGCCCACGAATAATCATATTGTGACAACTTCGTTCTTGCCATTTTTCTCGGCTAACGTTTTCGCAAATTTGACAACTTCCATCCCGAACAGTGCGCCCGCCTTTGGACACAACTACAGCCAAATTTCAAAGTTATGGGCCCAGCCGCCCAGGAGTAGGTCGTCTTGGAAAAGCTGAGCGGAAAGTTAGGTATATAATCCTCGTTGGGAAAACATGCCAACTGACTGATCTTCGAAGCGCCGATATTAACAGAAACGAAGGGTTGATGCTATGTATTGATTTAAGGGAGGTAAGAAAAGTCTAGCTCAAGGGAGCGGAGATGTGAGACATCTTTTGGGTCATGAAAGATGAATGAATATTTCACGTTGAGTTTCATTATGTATCCCCTAGAGTCTAAACAAGTCTTAAGTCCGAAGTCGTATTGGCGACTCGACAATTTGAAACTCGATGTTGCAAACTGCAAAAAGCAAGGCTACTTATCTTACATCAGAACCTTTATCCTGTGCGTGTCCGACTGGCGAGACCCAATCTTTCGATGTTGTGACGCTTATCGAGTATGTAATACCGACCTAATAATTATTATGAGGAATGCCTCCCAACCATGCTCGATGGTGACACTACCTTCATGCATGACAACAAGCAGGTTCACAGAGCCAAAAACGTGAAAAAATGTCTCAAGGATCTAGGGGTGACTCCTCTGGCATGGCCACCATACGGCCCCAACCTGAATCACATTGAGAACCTCTGGTCATACCACAAACAGCAAATCTTCAAACGGGATCCGAATATGGGGCATATGAAGAGTTCCCAGGTCGCCTTGGATGACCTGGAAAAAATCGCAATGAATTGGAAATAAAGCTTGTTAACGATCTGACCGACAGCATGCCTCACGGTCTTCAGGCTGTGATAAATTCCCCAAACATTTGTCGCGATGTTTTGAAGGTGATCCCATGCGGCCCGTGACCTCTTCATATGCGCCAAGTTCGGATCCCGCTTCGAGATTTGCTGTTTCAAGCATGACCATAGGTCCATAGGATCTCAATGGGACTCAGGTCGGGGCTGTATGGTGGCCATTTCAGATGAGTCACCCCCAGCTGCTCGAGGATTTTTTTCACGATTTCGGCGGTATGAATCGGCGCGTTGCCATGGATAAAGATAGTGTCATCATCGAGGATGGTCTGGAGTTATTCCTCAAGATGATCACATTAAACCGCGCTTTTGACGCCGCCTGTCACGACTGATCACAGCCGGCGCAGGAGGCGAACGAGTGAAGCTCTATAACGAAGAGAGTAGAGTATGTAGAGAGAAAAGAAAAGAAGAATAAAAGTGGTGCGGGACCGTACGGCAGGCGTTGAGCCCTAGTACTCCGCAGGCTAGACCGAATCTGCAGCAGTCACGTGATGTGGCTGGGGGCGCTGGCGGCGCGGTCCTCACTAGGTAGTAGAGAGAAAAGAAAAGAAGAGTAAAGCCCCAAGAAATTACATAACACGAAAACTTCCCCGCTTTTCGTCGCGACGCGTCAATATTTATGTACATACATAGGTAGGTAGCTTCATGCACGAACCAACCCATCGGCATCAGCTTTGAGCAGCCATGGCTACGCCACCACGCCCTTTGAAGCCATTAAAAAAGGTCTCGGAACCCACCCCATTCTGTTGTTCAGGAACCCCAACCGCCGCGACCCTGCATCTGTTGTCAAGAGACCACTTCCATCTACATAGCATCATCCCATGAAGCTTTGTGTTGTAACGGCATTTTTCTCATATGAAGGATTTGCGCCCACGGCTCAAGATATACGAAGTGCGTCTACAGTGTTCTCGCCATGGAACGTGTCTCTGAGCCAGTCCCCGAGCAAGCCTTTGAGCCATTGCAAACATTTGGCTCTTCCGAAAACGCGATCGAGTCAGTCGGCATCGCCTCTTCCAGTACCAGGAACAAGAGATTCCAATCCCTCTTGAAGCCGTAGATCGATTCTGGCGGCTTGACAGGACACAGCTTTTGATAGGAGATGATTTTCCTCTTGGACCGTACGATCCCTTAATCGTCAAGGGCAAGGGGAGGCCGAAAGGTAGCCTTGGTCTAGGCTCACGATCGCATCGGCGCGACCTGGGTATGTATGTATGTACCTGGTTTCCGCATGCGTACTCCCAACCTCACTTTAGGTAGGTATTCGCTTCCTTTCGTGCTTTCCATTTTTTTGCTTGGCGATTGCTCTCGCGCCTTCTGCTTTCCCTGTCCGGTTAAAGCAGAGCCGATGAGATCATACGGCACGCTGACGTGCATCATGAGTGCGATGAACCCTGAGCCGGCGCCTAAGCCCAATACATACCATGATCGCTAACGTGTATTCAACCTGTCGACGAAGACGACGTTAGCCAAGGTCTGTCAGTTGCGAGTCCGTTCGACTGCTTCGAAGCCACGATTCTTTGCGTCGCTCAAATATCCGAACACGTTCAATCGATGCGAAACGACGACGATCGATCCCGAACCGCGACAATCGATGCGAGATTTTGATACCCCGGTCATTCAAGCCAGTGGGTGTGGTGAATCCTGGTGATCAGCGATGACTCCCGCCTCCTGTCGGTAGCACGATGGCAAGCGCAAAGTCCAAATCGTCCACGACAATCAGGAAGTTCGCCCTGTTCGGAAGACTTGCATGCTACCGGCTTCATGCTTTTAACCCCGAAGCTTTCGATAGCATTCTATCTTGCTGCTAAATATCGGGCTTGGATGGATGAATCGAATCTCGTCGGACTCCAGAAAGACGGGAGTTCAGCGACGTCGGATTTGTGTTATGGCGAAGATTGCCCACCCGCAGCAATCTGGGTACGGTTTTGTCGTTACTTCAGCAACAGCGGTGGGCGTCGAAGCAGCTGCAGTTTTTCTCACGTCCGAGTGATGCTATGTAGCCAGCATTGTCAGCCCGCCTGGACGATGTCTCTTCTTCCTCTCCACACATGCTCACTCTTGCCTCTTTGCGCCTCTTATTTCTCACTCTATCGCCTTCTTCTTGACTTCGGAGCGGCCTCGAAGTGTATGCTTTTCGCTGGCTGCATGTTGATGATGTCGCCCCGAACGCGCTCATTGTCTGTCATTCCAGCGGTTCCCCCATCCTTCAATTCGGGCCCATCCACTTCATCAGTGTCATCTCAAGCCTTTTGCCAGTTTATCCTCGACCCGTCGACCGCCAAAACAATCCAAAGCCGACAGCTGTGTCTGAACTGCGACGTGCCCAGTGCGTGCTCGATGTCTTCTCCTGTATTTGCCGCACACTGGTTGTCAACTTCGCCGTCTCCCGCGGTTCATCGTTACCCCCCATATGTATTTACGCTAGCTTCAAACACGCCGTTAGTCAGTTTCTACGCGGAGTAACACGGGATGACTTTCAAAATGCCCAAATTCCCCATTGATCTCTGTCTTATAGTGGAATTTCACAACATATCATCGCAAATTCGATTCAGACCATATGTTCTGATCCTCAAAGCAGGCCGTTCTTGGACGTGAGAATGAACCTGAGAGACAATATCTTGGAGCCTTGGTTCGTTCCTTCCTTCTCGATGAATCATTTCTTGTTGCCTACTCTTTTTTTCTGCTTTGTTCTTGCCTTCTTGCCTTGACTTGCCCGAATTTGATCTTTTGCCTGCTCCTGCTCTGCATTTTCCCATATTCTAACCGCTTACTGATTTGCTCTCCTGCTTATTAGTCGCCTACCTTTGCCGCCTGTTTCACCGTCTCCTGCACGTTTTCCCTACTTGTTGCTTCACCTCTTTGAGTCCTTCTCGCCTGCTTCTCGCCTGTTTTGATCATCACTCGCTTATCCTTCACGGTCTTTGAGGTATAAGAGAAGAGGCCTGCGCAATTACTTCCTGAGGTTCATTAGGAAACATTAACAAAACTCACTTTTCCATTCGTTCAAATTTTGATATAATCAAACATTACAATATATGTGTGTTTAGAAGCGTTAGAGACCGATCGCGTAATCGGTTTCATGTTAGAGCTGGGGACTATGGCAGCCCCAGCTGCCCGCACTCGAGTACCTACAAACCTGCAGAGCCCAAGACCACGCGCAAAGCCAAGTCCAAGAGCAAAACCAAGACGAAAGGCAATACCAAATCAAAGAGAAAGACCAAAGCCCAATAGCCAATTAAAGTAAGTTGACTGTGGGCACTCTGTGTGCAGCTATGGCGAATTCATTTTTTTCTGTCTAATCAGTTTGCTAGAGATGGTCCAAGGTTCCCGGTCGAGCCGGAGGCGAGCTCGTTAAGCAAGATCTTAACATTATAACAATGTGCAACTTTCAGAGTGGGAAAAACAATAGTGGGAACCGACACAAACAGAAAATGTGGGATTGTAGCAACAACAGTTGCGAGCACTCAACGATATACAAACCTGTTCAATACAACCGAGTGAAAAAGAAAAAAAAAGTCCAAGTCCAAGACGAAGACAAAGGAGTCCAAGTCGAAGGCCAAGGGAAAAAAATAGAATAAGTTGACTCTGAGCACTCTGTGTACAACTATGGCGAAATCATTTTTATCTAATCAGTTTGCTACTGCTATGTCATCTTTACGCGAAGACGGTCGAACGAGACGAGTTGGTTGGGCAGGCAGCGCAGAGCTTGATCGGTTGTATTGTTGTAGCGATTTGACAATATTTATTATTCTTTTGCATTTTAAATGGCCAGATTCCGAAAGGTGAAATAAATTGGTGTGGTGATCCAAAATGACTCCAACTTGGCTTTGGCGTTGTTTCTCGAAAGAGACAACTTGCGGCACGCAAGTGCTAGAATACCTACATCATACAGGCAAAGCACTTTGCCACCTGGGCCGAAATAAGATGATGCGTCTTGTATCGGATACACTTGTGACTTCTGTTCACGACATATGGGAGAAGTACTCCGAGACGTATACGTCAGGAACTGCTTGACGTGCAGGAGAGCCCGATCTGCACACGACAAGATACTGGGCCTCTTACACCCGCTGCCGGTATTCGACGCGGCTTTCAGAAGGTGTCGGTGTTGTCCAAGTTGATACCGTTTGACGACATGGATTCGATGACGATATGCGTACCTCTATCATTGCGGCGCAGATAGCCACGCTCTGGTTGGATCACAATCATCACATACGGCGTCATTACGGTTCCTCGGAGGAAGTTGTTCTAGACAGAGGTCTCCCAACTCTTTTCAGCATTTTAGGACGAATTCTGCAAGATCCTGGGAATAGAGAGAAAGCTGTCCACGTCAAGGTACCCTCAATCAGATGGCCAGACGTAGAAACTTGAATCAAACGCTTGATTGTTATCTTTGACCTTTGATAGGCCATTTTCAAGACGACGTGTCCGAATTCGCGAAATCTACGGGCTTTGGCCCCTTTGGCTTCCGAAATGCTTTCCATCCAGGTGTTCCTGCTGAACTATATCTAGCGCCACCGAGCTCAAAACGACGAGCGGGACCGCAACAGCGACGGTCAAATACGGAGGGCGAATACACGACTTACACACTCATTATCCCACCCAGACCTTTCTTCTCGCGAAGTCTCTGTGCGATGGTGGTACAAACATGTAATTTTTCAGAACTACATGCCAATTATGACTTCACATGCTTCTGCTCGGGAAGTACAGATATGTACCCGGCAGCGGGCGTCGACATGACGCGCCCCACGCGTCGCAGCTCCGGCATTTCCTAATCTCATCTTTTAATTGTGATGGCGCCCCCCTCTCTATCCCGAAAATGGCGTGAATTATGCGTCAAGGTAAGGTAGACATGACCAGTCGAGGTCCGTCGCCTCTGCCGCCGCCGCGTGTTTATCGTCCCAAGACAACCCGTTAAACTACCTAACAATATGTACGTACATATGTACTACGGAGTACCAGGTATGTACCTAAGGTAGTTACCCAACTAGAACAAACAATTGGCTGCTTGTGCCCCCGCACTTTGTGCCTATCCCTGCCCCGGTCCTGTACTTTTCCTTTCACGCTGACGGGTGACGGCACAAGCCCCAAGCCACGAAGCCGGCGCTTATCAGAAAGGGAAACAGTCTGAGCCTCTGACGATCTGCTCACGGTCAGCATGGCGTTATGTATATATATCAGCGACGCGGACCTCGTCGTGGCTAAGATGGGCTTTTTTGGTTCGAAAATGCTTTCCCATGGGCCATGATGAACATGTTGCCTTGTTCAGACGCAAACAGCAAAGTGCGTCAAAGAGAGAGACTAAAACACAAGGACGGGAACCGACTGGGTCAAGACTCAAGAGTCAAGGCACGCGGGAACGGGAACTCGAAGCGACGGAGAGAAAGGAAGCATGTGCATAGAGAAGCATGTGCATAGATGGCATTGGTGTGCGACCCGATGAATCGATCAGCCTTCGATGAGGCGGGCGTTGTCGCACAGTGCCCATCTCTGAATTGCGCCAGTCGTTGCTCCAGTCGTTGCTCCAGTCGTTGCTCCAGTCGTTGCTCCAGTCGTTGCTCCAGTCGAGTCGAGTCGAGTCGTTTGCTACCTTGTATCCTTCCTCCATTTGAGAACCTGCTTTCAGTTGCTTGTCCCGGGGTGCCGTCTTGGGTGACTACCACAGTTACCAGAACTTACCACTGCTGCATCCATTCGGCCGCCGTATCCTGTAGGCTGTATCTGCTGGGTGGCAATCCAGCCTACGGAGTAGAGCAACGCCGTCACAAGTTACAAGTTACAAGTTACAACTCGTTTCGGGGCTCGGGGCTGGCTGATCAACGCGGTTAACTCTTGCCCATTGGTGACTCTGGGCATTTCGATGACAACTTCGTTGATTTGACCTTGACGGCCAGGACTCCATCTTGTTGACCCCACGTCTTGTGACTCACTTCTGAACTCACGCGATCTGCACGAACTCGGAGGCTCCGATAGGCAAAAACGATGGGAGGTAAGGTACCTAAGGTATTTCCCGCGCAAGCCATTCTTTGCCCGCTTTTCCATACGACGTCGTGGCGCGTATGCAACTACCTACCAGGTATGTACGCAGACGCAGTAGGTACCTAGGTTAGGTACATAACATCCTCAGCTGTTGAGCCTGTGACAGTAAGACTGGGAGTCGAGTGCAACAAACGGTATGTACTGGACTTCTCACTTTTCACATCGCGTTGCGTTGCGTAACTTGCATTGCCATCGTTCTGTGAAGACTGAAAAGATGCCTAGCGTCGGAGTCAGAAATAGACCTGTTACTTGTCTTTGCTGTCCGACGCATGTACATGTTATCAGTCACTCATGCTGTCCTCGTTCTCGCCGCCATTGGCAGGCCAGGTCGCACGAACAATTGGCCTCTAATTTCATGCAATGGCACTTGCTGCATCACGCGGCAACGGCTTGAGATGTGGTGCAACGGGTAGTCATTGACCAATAAACGCTCTTTGTCAGGCGACAGCCTCCAATTGACTCGGTGGTGATCCTGTTGTAATTAGCTGGCCTACGGAGTAGAAAAGTACAAAATCCCTAGGCAGCCAAAGTACATACATATGTGGTGAAGTCCCCGCACGGAAATGCGAAACACTTGGCGTTGCCGCTGCATTCTGACTCTCCGCACTGATAGCTACCTCTCTAGGCTCTACATGTATACTGCTCTTTGTGCTGAGCTATTCCTGACGCTCCAAAGCAATTCGTCGTTCGTTATTAGCACGGCGCAAAGCTCAGACTAAAGACCGTGATGTATGCTGTCTCATAAGCCTTTGGCCGCCTTTTTGCATGCTCCGCCATTGGGCATGAAACGACTACATACATCAGGCCCATCAGTGATCAGCCCACTCCCCAACCTCATTAAGTGCCAGAAAAGATGCAATCTTCATCGTGTTTCAATATCATGGTCATCTTTACTTTGCCGTTGCCTTGCGTGCCATCATGGGCAGAAAACCTCCATCCGGATTGATTGAAACTGGTTCGGACCGTTCGGTCCAGATTAAAGTCGTGTTGAAACGAGTCCAAAGATCAGAATGCCTGATAGAATTCGGAGAGGGACTCGATAAAAGCTATCGCAGGTGAGCCCGTCCTTCCGCCCTTTCGCAAGCGCATCAACCCAGACGCGTACGATTGGATAGTCTTGGCGGCGGGCATGGCGGCATGGCATAATTACAGCCCATGCCCATCAGTGATCACGCCGTTCCGTCCATCAGAGCAGATATAGCAGCTTGCAAAATTGTGTATAGACCATGGGCCCATGAGATTGTGGGAGGCGATGCTGCTTGCCAGTGGGCGGTTGGCCGATTAATGTCAGACACCCTGCTATGTATTGAAATGCACTTACTTCACTGCCTTGCCTGATGGCTGAATTTTAGACGTTGACGCAAAAGTATGTTATCTACTTGCTGCTTCGACGCATGAAGAAGCTGGTAGTATTCGCAGAGTAAACCGCGGGACGCTCATTGAATTGCTTCCGACTTCGTGATGAAGTCGTCACGGTAATGACGAGGTCTCGGCACTTCCATGCAGGTTGGCGTGAGCACCTTTGTCGAGATAGACTGCCGGGCTTTTGCACCGGCTCCCAATCATTACCACAATACTTATCCTTCTGTCGGATCGATCTGATCCAGCCTCACACAGCCTCTATGAGTTCATGTGATAAGCTATCAACAGTGCTCCGGCTCCAGCCTATCCACGAATCGCGATGGCGATCTATCTTCAGTAGATGAACCGGATTCTCGGCAACAATGAGAAAGAAAAATCTCTTTCCATGCTTTGTCAAAGCTCTCTCCTCGGCTGGAATGCTGCTCAGTAGGTACTGGACCTCTGGTCAACTGGGACATCGGCAAATCACACCTGACAAGAGTGGACAAGACTCAAGAGTGGTGGAGAGTGATGGTGTGCCTGATGACCTTGTGCTGATGGCGCCAGCTGACTGGACAAGAGAAGGCAGGCGAGTGAGGGGTGAATCTAGTCGATCTCAGTCCCCTACACGTGCTAAAATGCAGCTGCGAATAAGAACGCCTTGGTGAATCCGAAGTCAAACATGCATGAGGGAGTATACTCCGTAGGGACAATGAGAAGGCCAGAGCTCGAGGCAGAGGAGAGGAACAGACCAGGCATAACCGCCGGAAATGGAAATTCAACAGGCACAGGTACAGGAATAGACATGGAGCAAACAACAGGATCGACATGGCGGAGCGTACATACTCCGTAAGAGCCAATAATGTCGAGAGAATGAGCAAGAGCAAGTTGAAGTGAGCAACACGCAGGGTGAAAAAGCAAGTTCTGTAATTCGTTACAGTACATATGTAACTACTCTGTATTGCAACTGTGCCTGCCATGCCTGCCATGCCTGCCCCAGTGCCCCGGCCTTAGCTCGTGCCTTCCTTTTAAAGTTGCCGGCCAGCACCGTGCACATGCACTGTATCAAACAGCCCATTTGTTCTCAGCACTGCTGCAGGCGCTTTTTGTTCATTGGGCAATTCAGTCCTCGGAGGGCCTGGAGAACTTAAATAATAGAAACAGAGAATGCGCCCATGCCAACACCGAACGTGCTCGGGGAATGGGAAGCGCAATTGAACTGCATCAGGTGCCGTAAGCATTTAGTGGTCATTGGGGAGCATTGAGCCTTGCGCCGGCAGCAAAGCCATCCCGTGCCAAGCGCTGGACTCGGGCGATGTCGCTCCCATGATCGCCCTTCCTTCACCGTTCACGCCACAGTGAAGCCACCACAGTGCCGAATCTTGGGTGGGCAGCCGCAGGCGCAGCAGTGACCACTGACCACTGACCAGTGGACCACTGACATGCGTTCGTAGGTACGGTTCCCTTTGCTACGTTCACACCTCCATGTTCCTCCCGCCCTCTTTCTCGAAGTCACTTGCACGCTTGTTCGTCGCGCTCGATCTCGAATTGTTCCCTATCAGTCCTCATCAGAACTCGTGCGTTCGCAGGTTGCTGTAACACGGTACGCAATTCCGCTTTATCAACAGTCTCGCTCGGTTCCTTGTGAAGAAATCAACCTCGCTCTCGCCAAGAAAATTAAACATCTGATCTCGTCATTTTCCACCTTTCCGCCTCGGTCTGGCTCCTTTTCAGATCGAACTTGTCTCCAGCAAATAACCATCGAGCAGCCGCCGTGCCTCTTTTTCGAAAATCTCAATTCTTATGCCGCCTCACTAAAGCGTTTCGGGTAATGCAGAGTTCCACTCGACAGTACATTTTTAGTCTTTCTCGCTGCTACATAAACACCTGCTGCAAACAATCGCTCTCAACAATTCCGAATTACGAGCATCGACGTCAAACAACTCTGGCTATATAGCTAGCGGCGGCATCGGCGACCGCTTCCTCGTAGCAAAGCGATCCAGCCTTGAACGCAATCATATTTCGTTGCTTCCGACTGCTCTGAAAATCGAGACAAACCTCGAACAAGTGATCGGGGTTTTCAGGTGCTAACAACACAAACACACGCTACCTATCCGCCCCGTATCGGAACTGCATGAGACTCTCTCAGTTGACTCTTCCAGCCAAATCCCACTGACACCCGCCTGACGCCTCTCGAGTCTCGGCCTCCTCTTCGCAAAAGAGGGGTGTGTGTTGCTCCGACTGGTGCCCTCGTCCCGCGTTGTGTCTCCCAGCAAGTCGTCCACTTTTGGGTATCAACCAAGGGCCCTGCTTTGCTTGGCCTGCGTTTGACTGGAGTCATCAGCATCATCAGTCATTGTTGTTTTGAAACAGCGCAGCATAGGGCGCTGGCTGAGATTGAGCCAGCCCATCATCGCCCGTGAATTGATTCGCGAACGTGAACGGTCAATTGTGTATTCAATACTCCAGACGCCATCGCACACGACAGTTTGGCACCATTGAGCAACTGAATTCACTTGAATCACTGAGATCAATCACTACGACCAGAATCAGTGCCGTCTCGAACAAGTTGACAAGCAATTCATCACCCCACCCCTCCTCCATCAAAAACACCGTCCTCGGAGGTTTCCATACAGACAGACCGACACCAACCATCACAACTTCAGACTACGAGGACAAAGAAAAGATAAAGACGCGGGCAATTCCCACCTCTGCCATCAATTCCGTGCTACCGAGTACCCTTCCTTCTCCTCTTGCACAAGAAGAGGGCGTTTGCGACGTGTGCCAAATTCGGCTGTGCAACCGCTGCAGTCTCCGACTTTCTCACCCTCCATCATCTCGGACAGTGTTGCGCTGCTTGCCCATCGCACGGCTCTGTTCTGCCCTGAACAAAAGCCCTCGCCACCCTACTGGCGCATTCACGTCACTGCTGCAGTCTCAGTCACAGCACAGTCATCGTGTACAACTTGTACAGCCCGTCGTTTATTGTGGCTGACAAACCAACGGCATCTGCTAATAACTCGGCGCAGACTTCCACCACTTTCGACAAGAACAAACAGGCCCTGTCGTCTGTACCTCGCCGACCATCCATTTTCTCGTCCTTCACCTTTGGTCCTTCGTCCACATCCCCATCATTTTCTACATCTACATCGTCGGGTTCTGCATCCATGAATCGACGAGTATCTCAATCTTCCATGCCATCTCATTCTCACTTAACCGACAAGCTGCATGGGTCAATGGCTCCACCACCGGCACCAATGCCATCCATGGACCACAAAAGGCCCAACATCGCCAGTTTGATGTCACCACCCGAGGCTGTTCTCGACAATTTTCATCAAGCCTGTCCGGCTACGAGGAGATCGAGTGGCGGCAATGGCAGAGGCAAGCAGGCAACGTCGTCGTCGTCGTCGTCGTCGTCGCAGCAGCCGTTGCCCTTGCCAATGTCGCCACCAGTGTCGCCGTACAGCAAGTTATTGGCCACTGCCCACTCGCTGCCCGCCACGATACCTAGCCAGATGGTCAAAGACCCCGTCTTGTATCCGATCGACGAGCACTCTCCAGCCAGTCCTCCTGCGCAGCAGCCATTGTTCGCACCTGCTGAACTCGAACATCACCAGCGAATTGTCGACGAGCATGTTAAAGCCAGGTCGCAGAGTATCTTCGGGGTTGTTCCGCCACCCAGACGTGAGGACTACGAATTGGTCCTCACATTCCGCTCTCAGGTCATGAAGCACTATACTGCCGACAGAAAAGGATGGCTTCGCAAGGAGCGGGCCTTCCTGGAAGCGGACCGACGGGCCGCTGGTGCTCAGAAATATCATGCCCTCATGCCAGCCAAACCCATAGCCGCAAAACCCCCACACAAGCACCGCACCGACCGAGTGTCAAAACCACAAGCTCGCCCTCTTCGCACAAAGGCCACCACGAAAGGCCCATCCCCCCGAACTCGACCCCCCGCCGTTCGCACTAGCGCAACACCTGAACCGACCCGGCGAGTCGTTGCTCCTAATCGCGAAGACAAGGACTTCAGATCCATTGTCGATTACTGTCCTCCATTGGACACTCTGCCGGACCGGGCCAACAGTCTCAAGGTGGACTGGAAAGGCCAGCCCATTGATCTCAGCTGCGATCCTTCCGCTAGCCTCCTTCATCCTGATGAGCTTGTCTTGGCAGGCAATCTACGTCTGGACTGTGCTACATATCTGACCAGCAAGCGCCGCATCTTTGAACGTCGACTCCAGTGTTACCGCACCGGAAAGGAGTTTCGTAAGACGGATGCACAGCAGGCTTGTAAAATTGACGTCAACAAAGCGTCCAAACTGTGGACTGCTTTTGAAAAGGTTGGCTGGCTAGACCCTCGCTGGATCAGCCAATTTTTGTGATGGCAAACGACAAGACACAAACTTTTACACGCCTCTTTGAAAAAGGTGTCCTTCATGATTCAATAATGATTACGAACAAACGACTATTGGTACAAACCGTCAAGACGACACGATGGTATTCTCATCTGTTCCGAGACTTTGATACTTGCCACTTCAGATCGACATGTCACGCATGCTATGACCAATCAACGCAACGCAGTATCGTTGTCGTTGCAATACCCTCTCCTATTTCCCCATTTTTGGCGCCCTCATTTTCTGGCTCATCACCATCTCCCCTTTCCCCTCGGCGCTCACTGGTTAATTTGCATTGCGTCGCAGTTCGCGGCACAGCACGGCACGGCACACATCATCGGTAGTTTGTCACACAGAAAGAGCGTTAGGGAATATCACGATACCCCGGAGTGGAATCCAAAGTGGCCCATTCACGATAATGTCACTCCACTCCAAGTTTTCCTTTATTTCTCTGCATTTTGATATCCGGACTCCGCCACTAGTGACTAGTCGTCTCGGTGTCCAAGGCTTACATTACAGCCTTGCTTCTTATCACACAAGCTGAGACGGACTGGAGTTATTTTTTGATGGTTCAATTTGAGACTTCCAGGATATTGTATGAAAGGCGTTCTATTGATTACAGGCTCTTCTTGGCCTTTACTCTTCCAGAATGAAGACTGCAAGGCAAGATGGACTCCGATGGAAACTGGGCTTTCCTTTCCAATCAAAGAGCAGCAGATGCCGTCATGCCATTGTTTTAGGGTTCTTGTTTAGGCAGGCATGCTGAACCCGGCTTCTTGGGACCTCCCGAGTCCCTACATAGGGACCTGGGAACGCCAGTGGCACAACCCACTCTGGCACCAAGTTCAGTTTAGTACGCCGGTTCACATGGCCTGATTGCTCAGGGTTGCAGTTTTTTAACTTTGATCTCCCCTTCAATACACGATGAAGTTTGACTCTACTCGTAAATTAGCCTACTCCGTATATGTGGTAGAGCGATGCCATCACCCCGGAACGTTGTGACATGCCGGACCAAAGCCGGGGTCCACGGCGGATCTCCCGCCCGATCGTTAGATCTTGAACCCCGGATCTTGCCCGGAGGACGCCATGCCATCCATGGACCATGACTAGGGCCCAGTTCCCGCGTTCCCTCGTGGCTTGTGGATCCCACTGCCGCAGGGCTTAAAAGTTGAGCTAGGTACGGACGAAACTTGGAAGAGGTATATAGGTGTGTAGGGGCGTCTTATCGATATGAATACCTCCTAGGCCACGCGGAGCCCTGGAAGCCGTTGTTCTTGAAACCGGACTGGACTACCTACATACCTACCTCCTAATGTACATACCTAGGTAGGGTGGATGGAATGAGGGTGTGAGTCCAGTGGCTTGAACAATGAAAATCCAACAATGTAGCATGTACGGAGTATGTACTCTATAATTAGGCTTTTGACGTACGTATAATAAAATTAAGCTTAACATTTGTGACATTCTATGTATGTACATATCTTCTAAGTTTGGTGTTGATGTGGGAATTTTCGGGAAAGGACGTCTTTTTTTATGTCATGCTTGGTTGTTGGACTCGTGGAAGGATATGTGTAGTCTTGGTGTTGTGCAGGCTACCTATGTATGTATGTACTACAGACTAGGTAGTACTTGCAAGTTGCTGGTCCGTTCTAGGTATGTACTCTTCTTGCTGTAGCTATCGCCATCGCTGTCGCCCTTGGCCAGTGAATGCAGATGACAAGCCTAGGGATGAGTTGTATGTGCTTCATGCGGTACAGCCTTACCACAACGTGAATACTGTACATAGACGTCTCGCTTTTCCAGTACATAGTCTTCTTCTTATTTAATTTCCATATGCTGCACTGCCGTAACCCATTTTTGCTCATCGCTCCTAAATCAAAGTACGGCTTGTTAGAAAAAATATTCCCCCTTCCCCAACTGTGCACGTACACATTCACGTTTCCAAGTAATAAATATCGATCGATCGACCCCTCTCTCCCCCCTTTCACCCGTACTTTTCATATATTGTCACAAGGGCAAAGGAACACGGGGGGCAGTGGAAGTGGGAAATGGAACATACCTGTCAAATTTAAGCAGCTTCCCCAGCACAGGCACAAGCTGCGCCCGCAATCTCGCATCCTTCTGCTCAAGGAACTGCAACAGAATCGTCTTGAGATACATGGTCTCTCCCGCGGCAGCCACACCACCACCAGCACCACTCCTCGTTGAATCCATGGAGCTTCGACTCCTGGAGTGACTTCCCCCCGCCGCAGCCGCTGTCGTGAGCTTCAACTGCGCAGTCTTGAGCTCCCGCGCGACTTTCTCATACCGCGCCCGCGAATCATCCAGCATGGTTCGCAGATCTCCGCGCTGCTTCTCCCCCTCCCGGAGCTGCATCTCGGATGTATCCAGCGCAGTGCGTAGCTGCGAGACCGTGGAGCGCATTTCTTCCGTCTCAGAAGAGGCTTTGGACTCGATGGCCTCGAGCTCATCGCGGCGGCGTTTCCATTCGCGCTGGCGTTCTTCGAGGTCGTCGCGCTCGTGGGTTAGGGATTTGACTTGTTGTTCAAGTTCGCGGAGAGTGTGTTTGAGGTGTTCGGTTTCGCGGCTCTTGCGCCGGGCGAGGGTGCTGGATTCGTCTTCGAGGCGCTCGCGTTCTTCGATGGCGGATTCCATTCGGGTGCGCATTTCGCGGACTTTGATGTCGGCGCGGGAGTCTACGTCGGCGAGGAGTCTGCGCATGGTTTCGCCTTCGCGGGTGCGTTCTTGGAGGAGTCTTTGGACTTCGGAGAGTTCTTCTTCGAGGGATTCGGCTTGGGATTTGGATTCTTTGAGCTGGATCGATAGTTCTGTGGCTTGGTCTCGCATGCTGGCCAGGAGGCTTTGAGCGTTGGTGTACTGCTGGGACTTGAATTCGGCCTCCTCTTGCGAGGCGGCCTTGTCTCGCCGCAGTTTGTGCATTTGTTCTTCTAGGTCCTTGACGCGGGGTCGTAGCTTGTTGAGCTCGTCCTGTGCCTTTTGCAGCTCTCGTTCCGTCTTTTCGGCTTTGGCGCTCCACTCGATCTTGTCGGCTTCGGCACGTCGCAAGTCTTTCTCGGTTGTTCGCTTGCTCTCTTCGGCGCGTTGTTTGTTCGTGCTTTCTGCCTTGAGCTTTTCTTGCAGTGTCTTGATTTCTCTCTCACGGTCGGACGAAACTTGTTGAGCTTTGCTCAAGTCGCGTTTCAAGTCTGTCTCCTTCTTCTCCATGCCTTTCAGCTCCTTGGCTCTAGCACTCAGCTCTTCCTTGGCCTTCTTGAGTGCTGCAGAGTCTTCCCTCAGACTCTTCAGCTCTGGTTGTGCGCTTTGGAGAACCGCCCGGAGATCCGTCAGGTCCTTGAACCGAGTTTGCGCGAGCTGCTGGGCAGCCCCTAGGTCGGATTGCAGCGTAGCAGATTTCCCCTTGAGGTCATCATATTCCTTTTGCAATTCGTCCAAGTCACTCTGAGTTCTGGAGTTGTGGGTTGCCTCGGATTGCGACGATGCTATCTGGGTTTGGAGCTCGACAATCTGATTTTCAAGACGCGCCTTTTCTTGCTCAAGCCCCTTGATCTTCTCTTTGGCTTCCACGTGGTCTTGCCCAATGGTGAGCAGGTTTTCCTGCAAATTCTCAATCTCCTCACGAAGATCTTCCTCGGACTTGCGCTTTTTAGAAAGCTTCTCGATTTCTTTGTCCTTGGTCTCCACCTCGGTCCTCAGCTTCGCAATCTCACTCTCCAAGGCTGTGTTCGATGTACTGCCGGCAACGATCGCCTGATCTGTACCAGCATTCCTGGCGCCCTTGGCTTCCTCCTCCTCAGTCGGGGTAGCGGATGCCGCAGCAGCAGCAGCAGGAGTGGCACTTCCACCTTTACCCTTTTTCTTTTTGTTATTCTTCTTCTTTGAGTTGCTTCCACTTGTAGCAGTGCTTGCGGTGGGAGAGGGCCCTCCAACGACGGAAGCAGCAGCATTCGTTAAGGGTGCAGATGCAGGCGAAGAGTCGATTTTCTTGGTAAGCTCGTCAATCTTGGCTAAGCTGTCTGATTTTTCCTTTTTGAGGTCCTCGATCTGTTGGCTGAGGTCGTCGATGAGTTTCTTGGAAATGCTGGCCGCGCTGTTCGCTTTTGTCAATTTCGCATCCAAGTCGACAGACTTATTGTCCGCATCCTTGATCCTAGAAGCGTGTTCCTGCTTGTCCTTTGCAGCTTGATCTTCAACCTTCTTCAGCTGCGATTGTGCTGAGTCAAGACGCGCGGTCAAGGTCTTGATTTCGCTGTTGCGCTCATCCAATTGCTTTTGCAGCGCTTCTTGAGAGCCCTTTGCGTCTCGAGACTCGCTTAGTTGTTTCGTAGCCTTTTCCAGGTTTTCGGCCAAGCTAGTACTATTCTCTTGAGCCGCAGAAAGTTCCTTTTGTAGATCCTCCACCTTGCCCTTGAGCTGCTGGACCTCTTCTGTTTTGGAGGCCACTTCAGCTTGCAGGTGAGGGATCTCCTCGTCATACGAGAAGAAATCCTCGCCTGCCGTCGAGCTGGCCTTGGTCGCATCGTCTTCCAGCTTTGGCTTGGGCGAGACTGCTCTAGTGGCAGACGCCGCGGGAGACTTGGTTGTCTGAGGCGCAGCCTCTCCGGCACTCGTGTGGGCTTGTGAATCGACCGAATCGGGATTTTTGGCGTCAACAGACGTGGTTGATCGGGATGCCTGAAGTGTTTCAAGTTGCTCGAGTGCTTGCCGCAGCTTCTCCTCAGACTGGTCATGCTTCTTCTTGAGTTCATCTTTGTCGGCTGAGACCTTTTTCAGCTCCTCCATGACCATATCACCACGAAGATTCAGCTGATTTATGTATTCCACAAGAGCTTCGGGGTCACGAATAGACGCGAGGGGCGTATTCTCGCGGAGGGCCTTTTCGAATGGCTCAATGGCAGTCGCGCGCTTGTGAGCAACCCTATATGATCGCAAGAGTTCTGTCCGAATGATTAGTACTCGTCCGTTTAATAGATGCTGCTAAGGCATGGTGTACCGGGGTAAGTTGCCTCGAGCTTTTCAAGCTTTCTCAAGCGCTGTTTGATCTCGGGGCTCAGTTCGGTGTTGTTGGCGCCTTGCGCGCTTGTATTTATGGTCGCACCGTCGGTCGCGGGTGACTTTCCCGGCCCAGTCTCCTTTTCAGAGCTTCCAACATCTTGCGATGCGCCATCTTGAGCTCGAGCATCCTTGGTGATCGTAGAAGATGTGCCTGAGCCTTCAGGAGTGTCTTTCTCAGGGGGAGGCGGCGGCGCAGGGGTCCCCGTACGGCTTGGCTCGTCGCTATCGTCTATGACAAAGGCCGCCTCGAAAACAGCTGGATCAGGATTGGGAGCTCCATTGTCGGTTATATCGGTCGAGGGTTTCTTGGCTCGCGGGCGTCGACCGGCTGCGTTGGCGTCACTCTTGCGAGACGAGGTCGAGCCGGATCGAGAAGGGGTCGCGCTGTCGCCTGACTTTAGACGAGCTTGTTCCTCGGCAATGGTGCGATCTATAGCACCTCGTAGTCTCTATAAAGGAAACATAAGTCAACTAGATGTCACCGATGCCGCGCCGGCAGAAATAGCATGGCGTGGGTTGGATGGAGTGGGCGACCAACTTGGAACATTGTAGTCGCTGGCGCTCGACAAGGCGGCGGTCCAGACTCGACGGATGTCTAGTGAACAGGTTGCGCACGCATCAGAGACAGAGGCGACCAAAGAAAATACAACGGGAGTTCCAGTCGAAACGAAATGCCAAAGTGGTGAGTTGCGCAAGTCCCTAGTCCAACGGTTCCGAAGGGGGTCCGCAACCACCAGCTGTCAACTTTCTTGTCGGTCGGCGGCCGCCGGTAGCTCGCCGTCCACATCCCACGTCACTCTCACACAAGCAAGGTACATACTTTCTTTTCACCACCTCGATCGACCCTTTCGACCAGTCATCACCACGATCCTTACAACATCCTCTCTCCTTTGTCCCTCTCCAAAACGGCGGGCAGCTGCTTCGGCTGCTCCGCTTTCATCTTTCCAGATTTTCAGCTTTCCAGCTTTCCAGCTCTCTAATAAGATGGTTTCATTCTGGCCGTGGAAGGTATTTGCAATCTCAGATCAGCTTGCAACAGCTCTATTCGCTTGACACAGCTAACCGACTCAACCCTTGCACAGGGCGATTCATCTTCCCCAGCGTCTTTCGAAAAGACATTGTCTACGCTTTCTACCAAAATCACAGACGCTCAGGCTCGTCTTGACCGCTTGCGCGCCAAATCCCGCCGAGTCAAAGTCCTATGGACTCTCTATCTGGGGTTCGCATACCTTGTGTATGCTATTGTCCTGCTGTTGGTAGTAGGATACAAGAATCTGGGTATCTATGAATGGGCTGGAATGGCAGGCGGCCCTCTCTTGTGCGTATACCCTTTGTGTTTCCTTTCATCTCGCGTCGGACAGCAGCGCTGGCCTTGACTTTTCTGGGTTGTACCATATGCACCGTATCGAACACTCTCTAATGATATCACAGAATATATACCACTCGGGCGATTATATCGGCATATTTCACTTACCACATCGACACCACCAGCACCCACCTGCAGACGTACCAGGACGAGCGCTCCAAAACCATCCAGAAGCTAAAAGATGCTACCAAATACGATTCCACCATGGAGCTCATTGAGAAATATGGCGGAGAAAACAAAAAGAAGTCGCAAAAAGGCGGCGACGACCTAAACAAAACGGCTCCCAACAACGCCAGCATCCCCAAAAAGAGCGGCTCCTCCAATGCCCCCGGTCGAACGAATCTACCACCTCCGCCGACGGCCAACATCATGCGTCCAGACAGTCCAGCTATGATTGCAGACGCCAAGAGCCACGAGAAGCACCAGCAAGACCAGCAGACCGGCGCAGAATTCGCACCAAACGCCTTTACCAATCCGCCGCCCGCGCCGCGCACCCACCACCAGCAGTACATGACACCCGAAACGCACTGGTACGACCGCATATTCGACGTCCTCCTCGGGGAAGACGAAACCGCCGCCAAGAATAGATACGCTCTCATCTGCCACGCCTGCAGACTTGTCAATGGCCAAGCACCCCCCGGGACCAAGACCCTCGCAGAAGTCGGCATGTGGAAGTGCTGCGGCTGCGGTGCCACGAACGGTGAGAAGGACGAAGGGAAGCGCATCGTGGAAGAGGTACTCGCCTCTACGACGACGCCGACAGACGGTATCGAGTCTGCAACAGAGGGCGATGCTCCAGAGATACAGAACGTAGGTGGGGAGACTGTTGGCGAAAGCTCCACGTCATCTGCGACAGATGGGCCAGCGGAGGCTGTGAAGGCGAGGAGACGACGGGGGAAGCAAGGAGCGTGAAAGCTGGCTTGCCTTTTTACGCGTGTTTGTATACATATACATGTTCTTCTAAACTGCGTTAGGGTCGGTTATGCAACCTGTTATCTCGCTGCTAAAGTGACTAGCCGTAATCGTATTCTGGACTCGATCGAGTCGCAAAGCCTCAGTCAGGTTCAGGTATGTTAGTGCTTGACTACGACGACGTAGGAGTAAGAAGTGTATTTGCTACGACCTGCTTCAGCCCACGAACTCAAGCTCGTACGGAGAAATCATTCAGAGCCATTAGACTTGGTAACTGGTCATTTGTACTTTGGCTTGCTTGACGTAGGCTCGATGTATGAGGAAGAAGTAGATAGGGGGGATACTTGTAGGACTGGCATGAAGTTCAAACGTTACGCGTGCTTTGAGCATGGTATGTATTTACTTGGATGGACTGTGCCGTGTGTATGTATCATTCTAGATGTGGAAAAGAGAGAGTAATGGCACATACCGTCCCTCACATTCATTTCATCAATTGCAAGATAAAAGTGCACACCCCTCCTGAAACCCCAACCCAATGTAATTATTCCATGCCTAGTCTATCTATCCCTTTCCCTTTCCCTTGTCCGTGTCCTTCCTTTGCCTCCCCGTCCTTCCACACCCTAAACCCCAGGACGTCCATCCCATCTGACTCCAGTTGCGCATAAAGACGGAAACGCAATCCCCTCCTCTTCTATCGTCCAGGCCCTTGCTCACGTTCCGTCGTAGTAGCTCTGTGCGTGAAGTCGTCTATATACAGACTTCTCCAGGCTCAGCTTCCTTGCCCACGCCCACGCCGCAAACGCACGTCTCTTGATTTCAGGTCCGCCCCCTGAGATTGCGGTAACAAGCCTCAGGCCACCATTGCCTCTGGCGCCAAACCACTCAACACAGTCCCATGACAATAAAGTACTCGGGTGATTCAAGGGACAGAAATCTGTCCTATTGTTGTACCACACCGCGAAAGAAGTTGAAACACAACAAAGCTGTAAAGGACATGCCATCCTCCTCAGCGACTGATGTCTGACCAAAACAACCCCGGTGTGTGAGCTCCCCAGTCTTTACCGCTTCCTCACTTCCGTAGACCACCCCTCAATCCCATCCCCCCGTCCACCTACTTCGAGTCCCGTAATCTTGAGTCCCTTCATGCCAGGTGTGTCTTCCAGCCATCCATGCCCAGCCATACCACCAGCGTTGGCACGCTTATCGGGAATCAGCTCCAGCATGGGGACCAAGAATGCAGCAATGCGCTTCGCCTCATCTTCCTTGAAGTGGTATTTCTCGCGCAGCACATCTGGCAACGCCCAGTGTCGTAGTCGGTGAATGTTTCGTAGCTCGCCCTTTCGATTAAAAATTTCTTGACTCCACTTCCCGCTGAGACACAAGGATCTGGGGAACGGTCCTAGCAACTCGATGATTTGTGCGACATGGTCGTCGTCCTTGCCGTACTTGGTACCCGATTGTGGGTCGAACAGGTAGTCGCCAGTTATTAATTCAAACACCTGCCATCAATTCTCAGCGCTTTCTCTTCCAGGTACATCTCACTTGACGAACACGAAGCGAACAAAATGGTCAAGAGAGGGAGGGGGCTTTACCATGGCGGCCATGCTCCAAACATCTGTGCTGGCACCCCACTTCGCACCAAGAATGACTTCCGGTGACCGGTATTGTCTGGTCTGAATATCGTTCGTGAAGTGGTGGTTTACCCAGCATGCGTTCCCCAGGTCGGCGATTTTGACACTGATAATGTCGAATGCGTGTGCATCTTCTGCTTTTCGCTTCTCTCCTACTGAAGATGAGGGCCCACTGGACTTATCGAGCGAGATCCCTGACACTTCTCGGCTAAGAATATCACTATTGATCCATCAACCGCATTAGCAAATCAAAGATCATTGAAGGTGGCTGGCGAAAATGCGAATCCGATTATCCTTACGCTGTCCTTTCACGTTGCCTTTGTGATTCTTCTGGTTTGGGTGATGATTCACCACTCATCTTATCGGATCCTACGTGGCGATGAAACGGAACGTTAGCTCGTGTCCCAAGGAGTTCCCGCCCGACTCCAATCCTGAAGATATGGCGATACGATGTGCTATTGTCATGCGCTTGCTTGTTCACATACCTTGTTCGAGCAAAGTCCCGACACTAGGCGTGGCGCACCCCGGAAACAGCATGGAGGGGTTGAAAGTGGTGTTTAGTGGTGAAGGCAATGGCTGGCTGCCTGTGATCAAGGTCCTGCGTCTCCTCCTGCCATTCCGGTTATTCTCCTTGTCTGTGGCTGGCTCGGCTTTGACAACTTTCTTGACGATTTGCTCCACGTCCCCAATCTCAATAAGGACGTTCTCGGGTTTCAAGTCGGTATGAATGATGCCGCATTCTCTGTGGAGATAGTCCAAGCCAAGCAGGACCTGTTTGGTAATCTGCTTCACAAGAGGCATGGGGATACCTCGATGGTTCCATCTCCTAATCAAGCCCAACAAGTTCTCTCCAAGCACCTCGAAGACCATGCAGACATGGGTCCCGTGAGGGCCCTTGTGTTCAAAGGAGTCGAGGAGACTGACAACATGCTTTCGGCCAGGGTGATCGGGTTTCGCTTGGACGATTCGGTTGAGGAGCTTGATTTCGTCAATGGCGGTCTCGGTGTAGTGGGCAGCCGATCGGACAACCTTCAACGCCACATGCTTCTCGTTGGCATTGTCGCGCGACAACCAGACGGTGGAGAAATGGCCCCAACCAAGCTTGCGCACAACGGTATATTTCCCATCCTTGAAGTTTTCTCCGACGTGCACCGGATGGTATCCGCCCTTGCAATAGTCCTCGGAGTCTTCTTCATCAGCGGTATTCTCGGAAGGGTCGTCGACGGATGATGCTGAAGGTGGACCAGAAATTGCGGCGGTCAATTGCTGTGATCTGCGCGACATATTAGATTATTACTCGAGGTAGACTGACAGCTGGATCCTGCCACTACAGCCGCGGAGAGGTCATGGAGTATCGACGAGCTTGCGAGGGAAAGCAATTCGGGAGGCGGAGCTGGTGATGGAAAATTGTATGAGTGGAGGGGTGGTGGACACAGAGGGGTCAAAAAAAGGGCCGGGCCAAATCTTCAAGCAAGAGCTTGACGATAGCAAGTCTACCATGGTGCAAGCAGCAAAGCGCACGACTTATCAAGCATCAATATTGTCTATTATCGCTTTCCAAGCACGTGCGGACGCGATGCTGCAACTTGCAAGAGAGAGATAGCAAGGGCCAGAGGTGGGTGGAAGATAGGGGTGGTATGACCTTGTCTTGAGGAAGCTCATCTTGAGTACATGTCGCGGTGTGCAACGGGACTGGCGACGGCAGCAACGGCAGCGATGGGGGCAGGAGGGTGGGGGGACAAAGAGACGGAGAGGCAGAGACCCGTGTAGTCCGAAGTCCAGTGGCAAGACAATGCCAGCCCAGAGCAAAGCGGGAAGGTGGAAAAAGAAGGCAGACCAGCGTGCGAGGGCATGTGAGATTGTCGAGAGAAGTCAGAAGTTCTGGCCCTTGGACAAGCGCCCCGGGGATGATGGGGATGATGGGGATGATGGAAACGGAGGTGGTGGTGAGGGCGGCGGGACGGGACGGACTGGACAAAGGCTGCTCGCGACAGAGGTATGTATAGTACGGAGTATTGCCGTACGTATTGTACTCTGTACTCTGTACTCTGTACTCCGTACGCGTATGTACTCTGTGATAGAGATAGAGAGGGCAACAAGCCATACCTTAACTTCGAGACTCATCAGGCACACACTAGTGCAGTCCGCGTCGGTGGCCCCGCCAACTCGGCTGAGGACATGGATGACGAATATGAATGACGAAAATGAAGAGCAAACATCAACGACGGGACATGAATGACGGACACCAAGGATGGACTCCCCGTTCGGTATGTAGGTACGTGCTTGCTCATCTGCGACGGCGCCGCACCATGTCCATGCTTGCAATGCCCAGCCTCACCCGCCTCCGTCTCCTGACCGTTTTTTTGGCATCGTGACGTGGTCGTGGGAAGTCGCTACTAATTAGAGCTTGTTCCCGCAACCTGGCATTGACTCTTGGCCATCATCGCATCAAGCTTGGTATCTTTCCAGTACCCTTGGTTGTAATGCGATTTCACCGTCCACTCCCGTATGCGCGCTCGAGACCCTTGTTGCGGGCAAGTGACTGCCAAATCGCAATAGCATCATCAACTCGGACACATTCATCAGGAGCGGGAGCAAAGCCGCATCAATCGCCTGGCACCGATCGAGAATGACGCAGGTCGGCGCAATACATGAACCAAATTGTCTGGAACATGCATGTGCCAGAGGTACATTATACATACCTGAGCCGACACCGCCTTGCAATATCTTGCCCCGCTGCCAACTTGGTGCTTTTATGAGGCTGCAGCCTGCCAGACTTGCTCCAGGCTTCCCTGTTCCAACTTCCAGGGAGTTCGTCCAAAAATGGAGAAATCCTGGCAGTGCATGACAGAACTGAGACGCTGAAGAACTGCAAGGCTGATAACAACCGCGCGAAGGGAAGCTAGGTTGTGAAGCAGGAGGAGGCAAGGCAAGGCAAGGCAAACAAGAGCTCAATCTCGGGGTCGCAACGCTCGAAGCAAAGCAATAAAAAAACACAATGAATGCAGATGTGCTGGAGCGCGACACTTTTCGCGCTCCCCTTTCGCGCAAAGTAGGGCTCATGAATCATGATGGATGGTGGGGGCAGCTGCGCAGATTGTTGAACTAATAAGGCCATAGAAAGAGCAAAATAGCGCAAGGAAGGAAAAGAGAAGGAGTACAGAGATGAAGAGAGATGGAAGGAACTATAAGTGTACGTACTCGGCCTTTTGGTCCTGTTTAGCTGACTGCGCATCATTTTCCGAGCCCTCGGTCGTAATGATGGGCTTGAGGTTATCCTTCTTGCGCTTCTTGGCTAAGGCGTCCGCTCCATTGGAGCTACTACCATCAATCGCATCAGGAGGAGGAGGCTTCTCAGGCTCGGCCGATTGATCACCATTCATCTTGGTAATGGTATGTAAGACTCTTGAGTCTGCTGTTCTCGGTGTAGATGTCGGGATCGGGGCGCAAGGAGAAAATTGTCGACAGGTATCCGACTACAGACAATCAACGATCTTGGGTCGAATTAGCACTTGGGAGGCTTAGGAGGCGCGCGATCCTTGGCGTGTTGACTGTGCATGTGTCTCGAAACCAGACTCGTGCCGTCGACGGGAAGAGATAGGCTCGCTGGCCTCAGGTCGGTATCGGTATCGGTATCGGTGTCGGTGTCGGTGTCGGTGTCGATGTCGATGTCGATGTCGATGTCGATCGTGGTATCGATGGCGGTGTCGGTGGTCGACCGCAGGAGGCGAGAGAGGCGGGAGTGAACAGGCAAGAAGGGCGGACTAGGAATTGATGAATCTTGCAGGCCTCGACGAGGATGTCGTCTGCGAGTTCGATTGGAGACGGTAAAAGGGTCGCGCAGAGGTTGGGAGAAAAATAGCCTTTCAAGATGACCTCACCCCGTGTCGCCAAAGTCTGGGCACAGGCTACAGCAGGCCCGAGTCCCGACTCCCCAGCCCCCCGGGCCCCGGCTGCCTATGTACCTACCCATGTACTACATACTACAGTCTACAAGTGCCTGGCAGGTGTGGTGCAGCCGCCAAGTCAAACCGGCGCAGTTTCAAGCGACCAATGGTGGGGTCATGAATCGTTGCAGGTAACTTTCCAACGTTTCCAATTCATGGACGTGCATCCTCATTCGAAACCGAGCCTAACGAAAGAACTGAGATATGTTTTGGCAACACAGCCTTGGAGAAACTTGTTGGGCTGCTCGCCTGTATACTTGGACCCTGTATTCTGTACTCCGTAGGCTGTAGGCTGTAGCCTTGCCCGTGGGAGTCGGACCAATCATGATAATGCATCGGAAAGAGACCTACCTAGTCATCATTGGCGGGTGCGGCCATCTGCCCGCGAACATAACTGGTTCATCAGTACATTACTACCTACGGAGTACATATCCCTTTGCTTTCAGAGTTCGCCCAGAATTATGCTTGAAAGAAGAAACGGCTAATGTGCGGTGCGCATAAACACAGTGCATCAAGAAGATGCGCAAGTGTGCATGTTGAGACTCGGCGATCAATTCAATCTATGCGAAGACTTCTGCCAGAAAAAAAGTCTCATCGATGATGTACATAAGTCCCTCAGACCGGTGACCGAAGTTGAAAGCGAACTGCCGGCAAAGTGTCTATTGACGTCATGCAAACTTTCGCACAGGAACAGCGAAAATCTGATGTCGCATTGTAATCGGGTAGCCCACCCCCAGATCCTATAACTGATAACTAAGGTATGACTCGCTTTCGGGTAGCATATCATGTCCAGTCTGGGGGGTTTTTGGGGCTGCACATATGGATTAGGCCGACATTGGGCGCTGGTAGGTGAAGAAGAATAGTTACTTGCCAGATCGACTCGGAGAGGTCAAGTAAAGTGAGCAGATATTACATAAAAACAAAACGAAATAAAGGGACGCTGATCCTTGAGATGCAAAATAAGTATTGAACGACGTTACGAACAAAGCACAAAAGACTACGTATGTATTGAGAAATCGATTGCTCACACTTTCAGGATTTTCTTGCTAATTCTTGCGTATAGAAAAGCTCCCATTGTCAACTGTAGCCAACTCTCTTCAGCATATATGCCTCTGCTCTCTCGAATGCGCGCAACATTGACCAGTTATCTTTGAATGAATCACACAAAGCTGTAGAACTCAGGATGAGCAACTTCATGCCACGCTAGTAACGATTGTGCTGATGTGCTGAAGGAAGATCGCACGCTGGCATATTCAATGACAGCTTATACGCCGGGCTACGTGAGAAAGCGACAGTCTTGAATATCGTTAGTGTAGTCGAAGTGATACTGTGTTGCTCTTGACAATATATTGAGGCCAACATGCACTTCGCAAAGCTCGAAGACACTTCTTGATGAAGCTGCTATTTGTCCGCTAAGGTCAGAGAGACACTACCTTTGGCAATCAAAGAGCTTCTCTCATACGGCCTTGGAGAATTACTGCTATAAACGCTCAAAGAGCTGCTACATGGTCCCCTCCGAGCAAAGTGACACCGTCCGCCGGCGCCCTTGGTGAAGACGCTGCCGACTTCACTGGGCAATGACTCTGTCAATCCTGATGACGAGGCCTTTAAGTCTTTGACGTACTTCGGCGACGAAAAGCCTGCCGATCGCCTTCATTCGAACTCCACAATCAAAACAAAGAGACTTTGTCAGAGATATTGGCCTTTTTCGAATGTAAGCATTCGCTATGAGAGAAGTATAGATGTTCAAGAATCAAAGGTCACTTGAGAAGACTACGGCGTTATTGCAGACATAGCAAAAGGAGAGCAATGTGTTGCTCTGAAAGATTCGTGTTCGAGGGCAAGTCGCATTGCTAGAGCATCTAAACTATAAGGAATCCCTCCTTTCGCTCATTCATGCTACGGCTTTCTTGCCGTCCAAGTCTTGTATAAGAGGCCCCCCTCTATCATCCATGCTCAGTCCACAAACCATGTTACGCCATAAGTATTGTATTCTGTCTTCCAATAGCAAGTCGTCGCAATTTCGAAATTGAACAGAAACATGCTATTCGGACGACATGCGGGTTTCTCTCTCAGGACTTCAGGGATGGACGTTCGAGAGCCGTATTCGAGCCTGTACAGTATACTCAGGTTCGTGTTCTTCGGGTGAAAATTGCCAAAGCAAAAATACAAAGAGAAAAAGCATTATATTCGTAGAGACAGAGCATATCCACTAGAAGTTTTCGAAATTATGGACAGTCGGCTTATGAGATACAGGGGGGTGTTGAATTGCGTAAGCCGGGACATCAGAGCACATGGTATGTACTCAATTGCATCGGGTGAGGCTGAGAGATAGAGAAGAATCCGCGTACGTGATGGGTGGACACGTTCTGTAACTTCGCAAGCAGTTCACGGCGACACGTCCCGGTTGCTAAAATTCATAAATTCTTTATATTGAGAGAATCTCTCGTCCAAGGCCTTTCCGAAAACACAATTACCTATCCTATCACTTGCCTTCGACAAACAACGCAAAACGCCATTAACGCCCTTGCCTCATCCGTCCCCATAGTCCCAAGACATACGAAAATCTCAGCCCCTCTTCTTGTTCTTCGTGGTCATCCTCCTGAATGCCTCCATACCACCCGCACCAAGCGGCCTATGATCCGTGCCTTGAGCTCCCTCAAATGTGCTTTTAGGAGCAATAGTGTAGCTCTCTGGAAGATTGGCCATACGAGCACGGTTGTTAGAGCCGACGGGGGCAAGGATACGCTCGCGCTCGGCGTCCTTGGCGGACATCGTGGGCCGCTGACTGAGGTTGAATTGTGCGCCAATCTTTTGACGCTGTGCGAGACGGGCAGCCCTATTACACGAAACAACAGTTTAGTATAGAACCACGGCATATGTTTGAGGATTGGAAGCAACAATGACCGAGGGGTACGGCGGTCTTGTGGGCAGTGCGAATGTCAAAACATACTTATAATCGTATTCCCGACTCTCGACGTGGCGCTTCTTGTAGTCATCGGTCCGTTTCAAAACAGGACGACTCCATTCTCCCAGAAGCCTTTCTGCCATACGCTTGATGCTGGGCTCAGGCTTCTTACTTCTGGTGTAGAAGAGGACCACTTTGCCAACACCACTGCTTAGAAGAGTTTCTTTTTCAACGTTCAGCTTAGTGAGTGCTGTGAACAGATCCCGTTGGATATTATATGCTGGAAGAGATCCGTCGTTGAGGGGCTCGAGGAAGAATTTGACGTGTTGTAAGAAGTTGATGTCTGGATCTAGGACCGCGTGCTGGACATTGTTTCGGTTGAGAATTGCGTTCACATCGGGAAGAAGCTTCAGCTTGTGGACGGCAGGATTTCCCGACTCGCGTGCCTCATTGTCTGCTCGACATGCTTTTTCCATTCGGACCTTGAGTTCGGCGAGCTGGTCATCGATTTCGTCTTCCAAGTCCTGCGATATGATGGTTAGCGTAAAGCTCGCAATGAGCTATCTGGCTCTCAGGTCCTCACAATTTCGTCCTTGCGGCGACGTTTGCCTTTTCCAGGTTTCTTGATAGCCGCGTCTAACGCCCGATCGATGGCCCTTTGTCTTCTTTCTTCAGGACTCAGGTCTTCTTCTTTCTCTGGGGCAGGAGCATCAGATTTCGTTGCTCGCCGCCGATCTCCATCCGCGGGCCGACGCGACCGTCTTTTTGAGTTGCCGTCTGCTTCCTCAGCGCCATCGTCCATCGCAACATCTTCATCGTCATCTCGTCTCTTCTTCTCTCGGCGACCTTCTCGGGGTTTCTTGGGAGCATCGCCAGTTGTACGCTTTCGCTTGCTGGCCTTGAGTGTACGCGCGATATCTTCATCGATGTCAACTGGGCGGTCTTCAATCTTGGCTGTTTCGGGATCGTAGTCTTCGAATTCGTTTTCATCGATTTCTGATAGAGCATCCGACTCCCGATCCGAGTCCGCGGCCGCTAACTCGTCTTGGAACTCCTTCGCCTGGTCTTCTTCGATGGCTGCATTCTCTGGCGAGCCGGCAGGATATTCGTGATCGGACATTATAATATGCGTTTGCTTCAAGTTGATGGAAGCTTCAAAATCCGTAGACAAACGGAAGGAATAATGAATGAAGGCACAAAGCTACATCAAGCTCAAGCATGCATGTCTTTTTGCTGCGCCAATGTTCAGGCTCACTTTCCCAGCGGTCCACTTTGAGGACCAATCGAATTCATCGCACTTCAACAAGGAAGAAAAGCGGGTCTGGAGATGGGAACATGGCAAGTTGGCAACGAAGATGTCTTCGGCAACTCTACGCAGTCAAGCTAACAAAACGAGACAGAAGAGCAGCAGAAGCAGTCTGATGATTTGTAACTTGATTCCCCCGAATATATGCTGCATCAGCATGTGTAAGTTTCAATCACAACTCCTCTCAAATTACCATGGTTCAACGCATGACTGTCCGAACAGGTTCAAATTCCCGACCGGACTGCTGACATAACTGATCCACTTTTAGCATCCAAACCCACATGGATTTGTTTTGTGTACATCTGTTCCGTTGCGCTTGAAGATCACGGAACGCCTTGAAAGATGCCAACAGATACTCATTATCGGGCGCTTCTGATCAGATAACATCGCGCAACAATCGCTGTAGCTCAGTATGGCTGCTCGGACATACGAGAGTCCCATGGACTGGGAGTACCAAGACAAAGGTCCCTTAGACCCCACCAGTCCTTTCGTACATGCTGCAAGCAATGCAAAACGAAATGGTCAGTAAACATCTTGAAACCCCATTTCAGGGCTCCTTCCATGAAAGAAAGTAGGCCATTGACATTTTTCTCGCTAATCCGATCTTTCAGCACTCGAATCTCCCTTTAAATCACCCACTCGAACACCGAATGCCTTCGCCCGATTCAACTTGCAACCCCATCCTCCCCAGACGTCGAGTTTTACTCCTCAGCTGCCACCGAAGTCCTATGGCCCGCCTTTCAGAAACCCTGCATTCACGACACCTAGGAAGTCGGTCGATGAAGTTTCCTATTCTGAGGCTTCGGGGGCGGAGGATAGTCCAGCCCCCACGGAGGTATCCGATTATCCAAACAATACGCCAGATATATACCGAAGGGCCGACGTGTCCATTGGTGCGCCGATGACACCCCTCAAAATCGACAAGTCGTTACGATACGGGAAGTCAACAAGTCCGATAAAGAAGCATACTCCTGGTAGAGGAGAGATTTTTGGATATCGAAACCCGGACAAGTCCATGCGGAAGAGGAAGCGCCATAATTTCGACAAGGATGTTGGCGGTGTCTCTCGAGGCTATGATGGCGACTCCTGGGACTCGGAATCCGATGATGGCGGCGCACCGGGCAGTAGATCCTCCAGAGGCCAAAAAGGTCAGGGAAAGCAGAAAGGACCCTTAGAGTCGTTTTTCTATGCGATGAACAAATACCCCAATACTCCGGAGTATGTGCAGCGATGGATGCAGCTTGGCGCCAATGTCTTTCTCATTTCTGTTTTGACGTACGTCTGTTGGTCGGTCGTCAGCACCATTCGCTCCGATATATACAACGCCAACTTGGCAGAGCATCGGACCATTATTGGGCAAATCGAAGCATGTCAAGACAAGTGGAGGATCAACGGCTGCCAGGATAACGACCGCCCTGCTCTAAAAGTTCTTTGCGATGAATGGCACGAGTGCATGAGGCAAGATCCAGACGCCATCATGAGAGTCAAGGTGACTGCGAAGCAAGTTGCTGAGATCATCAATGAGTTTACAGAAACGATGCATCTCAAAGCTTGGGTACGTGAACTTTGATATTCTTGCCAGAGCTCCAAAAAAGGGATTTTCAGAGCTAACTTGCGATCTAGGGTGTAATAGTTGCCATTATTTTGATTTGCACCACTGTCAACTTCAGCGCGTTCAGCAGGTACGACAGCGGCCACAAGCCCATACAGCCGACACCTTCTCATTCGGCGAACAACTTGCCTGATCCAGCTCGATCTCCTGGCATCACACCAGACTATATGCTGGTACCTGTACAGACCCCGAGGATGCAGAGGCAGGCGTTATTAGACGATGGGACGGACACCGACAATTCACCCATTAATATGAAGGCATTATATACATCGCTGGGACGACGATCGCCTAAAAAAGGTGTTCGGGCACTGAGTCCTATCAAGTATGGACTAACTCCGAGTAAGGGTTATTAGCCAATTGAGGTTTTTTTGGTGCACGCCACCCTTCGAGGCGTTTCTTTTGTAAGAGGAACTCATTGTAAAATACATTTAAGGCGAACAAAGGTGTTATGGTAAGGCCACATTTTGGGGGCTCTGGTAGGGAATCCATCATTCACGCATTGTTTTTATTCACAGTAGCTATGGGTCGACGGCGACCGAAAAGCGGAAGAGAGGAGATATTGTGAGCATCAGCAATGGCATAGAATGAGCATTCTGGACTTTGTGTAGAGGCAACGTGCCATTGATGTGTAAAGAAGAAATTAATTTCGTGGTACTCAATTCGATGACAGTATCACAGCCGTGCCAATGCTTGAGATGCTTGACCTTGTGCTGACTATTAATGCTGGAGTAATGACAAACAGGACTATACGTCTGTTGACGCAACTCTGGAACAAATACATGTAGCAAATCCTGGTAATCTTCAAAGATATGCAAGACAAGCTGCAGATGGTCCGTCGATCTGATTGGCGCAGTGGTAGAATGTTGCCGAAGCAATTAATTGCAATTAATCAAGGACGCAGCCACTGATCGGGTACGGAACGTTGTCCGCTGCCTGCCTGCCGCTCAGTGAACGGGTCCTCCGTTGCATCCGCACTTGGCACCCACGGAGTAAGAGCCGAAAAATACACGTGTCAGCGCCGCTGCCATGACTTGATTGATAAACGCTTCCATTTTCGGTGAAGATGATAGCTGTTGATGACGTGCGATGTGACCGATGGTATCTTGAAAGAACGTGGGCCTTCCTGAATCGATGGTTGAGGGGTGCACCTGACAAGGAAACGGACTTTAGCTCGGTCGGTGGTTGGTCAATGATTGTGTGCACACTTGGAAATGTTTTGAGTCTTTCTGACAGCGTCGTGAAGGCGTGAACACGAAACCGCTCTTGAGTGGAGTGGAGAAATGCAGGTTGGTACACATGGGACCTAGTAACCACGTTTCGGAATCTCGGCTCGTGGTGGTGGCTGGGCTGGGAGGACAATCGCTAGACAATGATTAGACAAGTCGCCTTTTGCAATCATGACCATTATTTCTTGACTCGGCAGGCATTGCGCAGCGGCACATTCTCTGCATTCTATGTACTCGGAACGGCATGGCGCATCGTTGACAGTATGTAGTCTGTGGCAGATGGTGAACATAGGAGCCTTGGAAATTGTTGGGGATATGTACATAGTCGGATAGACCAACCAGAGACCAGAGGGTTTGCCCAAACTCCGCAAACTCCGCAAAGGGTCGTGTGAGGGCCCTGAGAAGTTGGAACCCCTGTGCTGGCCCCCTGGGGAGCCACTGGCCAGGGTGTTGGTGTGGGCTGAAGTGGACTGAAGTGGACTTGGATGGACTGAACTGAACTGAACCATGTCGCCAGCTGTTGCAATTGGCAGCTTTGGGCCAACCAGATCTCGCCAAAACCAACGACGCGACTTCGGGAATAAGCACGTAAGCACACACCCCTCTAGATCGTTTCCAGTGTCCGCCGGTGCGTAGCAACTTGCCTCCTCTGTCGATTGCTATCCCTCACTTTGCAATGTGCCAAATGAAGTTGCAGCTTATATTCTGTTTTTGCCGCCAGTCCTCGTCTTGCTGCACTGTGCTCCGCCGCGAATGCTGAATCGTTTGCCAAGCGCCGAGGTTCTCTCTTCCGACGATACATAGCGCATACATCACCACTTACCACCTTCCTAACACTACGCATTTGCGCCTGATATGCCCGTGCTTCACTGCCCAGAGGAATTCGCGAACTCTGCAACGAAGAAACCACAGGCCGATCCCACCCGCTCGGCTCCGCAAAAGAGCTTGTGAAAAACTTGCTGTTTCAGTGCGAAGTTTCCGTTCGCCATCGCTTTTCGAAGGCTACCTCATCTGCCTCGTCCGGTCCGCCGCCGTCGCTTCGTTTTCAATTTACTCCGTCCGCCGTGTCGGAATATTCAGAAAATTACCAAAAAAAATAAGATCTTAATTCTCGGACGACGCATGCGTTTATCTCATCAGCTCCTTTCGGTATCTGTCGTCTTGAGAGGACGACCTCTGCATTATACTAGAAAGAGACCCCCATACCACATGCTGTGACTCGGCATCTCAACCCCTTCCTTTGCCAAAAAAGGTTTGAATGTTGAGTTCGTGGTCCCATATTCAACAGGCTTGACAGGCCATACACGAGTGTTCCACATACTCTCACATTGTGAATAACAGGTGGAAGAAAGGAGGACATCAGGCAGGCCATCTTTTACACCGAGTCATGGACAGGGAAAGCTGCAGTCAGACTTCTTCTGGTCCAAGTCAGCCCAGCGTGCGCAGCACGCCTCATGGCAGTGTCCTTCTTCGGTCATCCACACGCCAGAATCGATCGACACCTGCAGCGTCGTCGTCTACATCGTCGAGGCTACAGACCAATCATCAGCAAAACTTGAAGCGGAAGAGGGGTTTCGGTGTCGTGACGCCCAATGCCTGCACAGAGTGTCGGAAGAAACGGGCAAAGGTATGTCCCCTGGCTTCGATACTTGTACCCTCAATCGCTCGAGATGAAATGCTGGGTGAGGCGACATTCCGCTGCTAATATGTCTTCTCTGCCCTTGTCAAATAGTGTGATGGACATACTCCATGTGGACGATGCAAATCCCAGGAAAGTACCGAATGCGTATACGAAACTCCCGTTCGTCAGTCGAAAGACACTCTTCGAAATGAAATCGAGAGCCTTCGCTCACGTCAGCGATCCAGCGAGCAGATTTTTGCCGCGCTTGCTAGGCCTGATAAGTGGCAAGAAGTTCTAAAGCGCATACGCGAAGGACAGTCCTTAGATAGTATATCAGCATGGATCGGCGTCAATCTTCCCGCTGGAACAGGTACGTACAGTTCGTCCCAATTACTCTCTGACCGTCATCTCGTCAACTTCAGCCTTTGATTCGTTACACTGACGACTGCAATGATTGCAACAGCGGGGGGTCGAGCTAGCGGTCCTCGCCAGCGGCAAATGAATCTGAATGTTGACGGCGTCGGCGGCGCGCGGAATGGTTTACAACATGATAGTCCCTACAACATGAGCCAACCGAACTCTGCCAAGAGCAACAGCTCATATCCCGATGCCCTCAACTGGTCTATGGATGTGTCTGTTCCACACCAGGCTCGAGTGGCCTCCTGGGCCGATAGTATGCCCGCAAATCAAGCGTTTGAACAAGGCGACAGAAAATATCGAGGCGTGGAGCAAGTTTTGTCGTACAAGGACGGGTCAGAGATGAAATCACCACCACGATCATGGACCCGCGTAATAGATGATGTCAACCTCGTTCAACATCTCCTGGCGCTCTATTTCTGCTGGGAGTATCCTACATTTGCGTCATTAAGCAAGGAGCATTTCTTGCAAGACTTTCGCGATGGTCGTGATCGGTATTGTTCGCCCATCTTAGTTAATGCCTTGCTCGCTCTCGGCTGCAGATTTTCGGAACAGCCCATGACCAGGGCGGACGCAAACGATCCGTACTCGTCAGGCGATCACTTCTTTAAGGAGTCGCAACGCCTGATTCATGAAGAAACCGACCATCACAACCTGACCACAATACAGGCTCTCGGGATAATGTCGATACGAGAGGCGAGTTGTGGTCGAGACTCTGAAAGCTGGTACTACGCTGGACAAAGCATTCGACTGGCCGTGGAGATGGGCTTGCATAGAGTGGAAGATACATTGGATGAAGAAGAATTAGCGGTGCGTTCAGCTACATTTTGGGGTGCTTTCGCACTGGACCACGCTTGGTCCTTGGCGACGGGCTCTCTGCCACAGTGCTCGTTGTTTCCCCTCCTGCCGCCGAAGCCGGGTATAATTGGTAACGTTGAGTCGTCATTATGGGTACCCTACACTGATGATGGTGAGTTGATCCTGTAATCATCAAAGCATTGTCTCTCGCTTCAAACGCAGTTGAATGGCTGATGGTTCGTTCTTCTTTTCTTTTTCGGAATACAGGCGCCCCTCTACAACGATCATGCGAGCAGCCGTCCAACGTTCGGTCCGTATATAAATGTTTCTGCGAGCTAAGCGAGCTCGTACATCACTCGCTGTATATGTTGCACTCTCCAGGCAAGCCCTTGACGGCAAGAGAGTTGTTGAGAATATATACCCAGTTCCTGAATTGGTATGATCGAATACCAGAAGTCTTGAGGCTGGGACACAACTTTACTCCTGCCGTGTTATTCGTGCAGTAAGTTCATACTAACCTTCATTCATGGGAATCTCGCTTTCATTATGTAGATTAGTCTAACATCACGCAGCATGTACTACCATTTTGCAATCTTGCTACTTTTTCGACCTCTCATCAAGTTACAGATCAAGGGATCTAAAATACTACCCAAGGACGTATGCTATCAGGCGGCCGATGCCATCCAGGGACTCCTCGCATCCTATTCACAATTATATACACTGCGCCGAATACCATCCTTTGTACCGTACTTTGTGCTCACCTCCACCATCATGCACCTCGCCATTGGTGCTTCGGCTGCCGAAGGCTCGAGCCCCGGCCGGGTCACAACAACCGATGTTGAGAATGCCATTCAAGTCGACCCCAGCATCAAAAAGTCTCTACAACGCGGCATCGCCGATTTGGCAGAAATGGCACCCTGCCACAACTTTGCCGAACAAGCACTCAACATACTGCGGTATCTGGCCAAGAAGTGGAACGTAGATGTTGAGCTAGAAGGACAAGACCTGATGGCGGACGACGAAGACGAGATTGTCCGCCCCTTCACAAGCAGTCTCAACTTCTTCGCGCCAAACGTCAAGGTGGAGGACTCGGAATGTGATTTGGGCTTAGGAAAGGCCTTTGAGCGCAATCGAGGAGAAGATCAAATCGGGAAGACGGCGGAGAACATGGCGAATCCGCTCTTTTGGCCATTTCCTGTGCAAGGGCGTCCGATTTTACCGTCGGGAAAGGAGCTTGAGCAAGCGGGGTTTACGTTACTATACCCGGATGATAATGACGATGATAATGAATGAATGAATGAAGGATAAAATGAAGTTCGTTTGGTCTATACACCTCGTGGTGCGTTTGGATTGGTTGGTACAGGGCGGGTTAGTTGGTCTAGATGTGCTCATATGAGGCGTCTATAGAATCGATGGGCGGATATGCGCCGGTACAGGAGGGAATGTTTTTGTTTTCCTTTTAAAAGGGGCCCCGTGGAAGGGGCATTTGCTGCTTTGATGGTGTAAGTTACATACATATGTAGGAACATTTGAGAAAGCTGGTCTATTTTTAATAACAAAAAGAGAGGAAGGAAGTATGTATGCATGCATATCGAAATGTTCAGCAGGCAACCCAACTGCACGGCTGGGGTCGTGAAGAACTTGGAGATCCAACTCGGTCGGATTCATCAGGGTCACAAGCCGCTGTCGTGCTTTCGAGAGGCTAGGCAATGCAAAAGTTCCATCGAGATTCGAGACTGTCGCAGAATGCTTGCTCGTATCTGCTTTGACTACCACTCTGCGCGCAGGGAGCAACATGCACACTCGTCGATATTAGATAGACACTACATACGAGCAAGAAGACAACAAGACAAACCGAATCGATACTTTATGAAAGATCGTTATCGCACGCATGCTTGATTTGCTTTCCCTTTGCGAACCTGACATTGATCGCATTTGCCGATCTTCATGTCTTCTCATGCATCTAACTACTCCTCTGTATTCGTACGAGAGATGAAGAAAAAGAACAAGCCCTTTATGTGGGAGGATCGTAGCTCATCATCTGCAATGCCGCCCAATCTGAATCCGAATGTCCGTAGATCCTCCGCGTTGTGTGATTCCGGCACTTCATCAAGATACTATTCACAATCCAGGTACGTATCCCAATTGCAAGGCCAAAAAAAAAACGTGCTATTCAAAAAGTAACTTAGCTAGCTACTAAATTCCCTTGAACCCATGACCTACTCCTTCCCAAAAACCAAAAAAAAACCCCCCCAAGAAACCAAGAAAGAAAAAGGAAACCCATGACACATACGCCCTCTCAACATCCGCGTGATAGATCCAATGTTTCACCCTGAATCAATCACCCAACTTACACAAACAACTCCGCTAGTCATTCAGGACCTGAATCTCATACCCAATCAGGGCCTCCGTACAAGTCCCCTCCCAACCCCGTGTGCCCGCCGCGCTCAACATAAACCTGCATGTTGGATCAATATACAAAGAGGATATGACCCCCGCGCGCGGCGGTCCAGGAATAATGAGAAAAGGAACAGTCGAGTGCTTAAATGCGCGTGTGTCGCGTAGGTCGTATAGCCGTGTGATATCGTAGGATGCGCTACATCGCACGGGGTGGTTAGTTTGGAACGGCAGAGAAAACAAAAAACAAAACAGACCTGAGGTGTACTTGGAGCCAATGTCTGACAAACAGAAAAGAAAAGGAGGTGGGGAGAGAAAAAAGCGCGGGGAGAAAGAAAACATAACATACCATACAAGATGTTTTCCATTCGGCATACTCTTCACAGCGCTGACGGCACCACTCCCCGTAGGAAATTTGAGAGCCCGTTCTGGCTCCCATCCTCGTCTTGCGTGTCGGAGATCGTATTCTTCCACGGTGCCGTTCCTGCGCCCTGCGTATATCATGTTGCCGTCTGGGCTCCAGCATGCGCTCATGCACCACGGCGGAACGCCATGCTTAGTGGCGATTCTGGCGACGGCGGTGGGAACGCGCTTGTCCCATATGCGAATAGTTCCGTCAATTGCGGATGATAGGAAAGTCGTGCTTGACATTTGAGATTGGTCAACGACGTGGGATGGGGACATTGCTGCTGTGGCCCCTGGTGAACGGCCTGGTGAGGGCTCTGGTGAATGCTCGGGTGTGTGCTCTGGTGTATGCTCTGGCGACTGCTCTCCCGACTCTTCTCCTGAATCCTCTGCCGACTCCTCTGCCGATTCCTCTGGTGATTGCGCGGGTGAGTGTTCTGGGGATTGCTCTGGCGATGGCCCTGGCGGTTGTGACCTGTTCAGGGCAATCTCGTCTTCAGCTAGCTGCGCCATGATTTCCTCTTCATCCCTCAAGGGGTCATCTCTCATGGGATCGAAGCTCGAAGGATCGATTTTCGAAGCGTCATCTACTTGTCGCTGTGTGTTCAGTTCCGGCTCTGGCTGTGCCCCATTCGTGCTGTTCAGCACAGGCGCTTCATCCGCCTCGGCCTTCGGCTCACCGTTCACGGACATGGCATCTTGCAGTGGCTCTTGCGATGCTTCTTGCGGAGGCTCCTGTGTCTGTGCTTGTGTTGTCTGGGAACTTGGCGCGTTCGCCGCGGCGAATTCTTCTTGCGCTCCCATATTTGTCATGGCATAGTCGGCAGAATGATCCATCCCGCCTCCATGGCATGGAATCATTTCCGTACCGAAAGTATCGTCGTCATTTCCAAACGGCTGATCGCCGACGGTCTCGCCAAATAAGCTCCCGGCGTCGCTGTCGCCAAAAATGGTGTCATGGATTGGAGATACATCGCCCTCGCGGTCGGTCGTAGCAAAGCTATCGATTCCTCTCGCGGCGCCTTCAACAGCGTCTTCTTGGTAAATCCCATTGGGCAACGGAGCATCATTGTTTGTCGAGATGGTGTTGGACTGTGGAATTGGTTCGTCAGCCTCGGCTGGGACTGGGTCACCGCAGGCCGGCCGCAACTCGATTGAGGATATTTGACCAGCTGATCCATCGAAGCTACGTATGGTGTTGCCAGTGTTCAAGTCCCAGTCAAAGATGTTTTTGTCCCAGCCACCGCTCAGCACGCTTCTCTCATCCGTCGCAAGCATTAGTGAGCTCACGGCGTTTTTGTGCTGCTGCAGGCACGCGATTCTCTTGCCTTCGTCGTGCCGGATACTTTGCAGGTTGATGCCGCCCGACTCCAACCCCGAAAGCAGCCACAGCGCTTCGGAATGGACTGCCAGAGAGTATACCGGCGATAGGTTTTGATCTTGGTCGATGCCACCTGGCATGGGTGGTTCCTCATTCTCCCAGTACGACATCAAGATGCCGGCCTTTGTGACGCTGTCCACGAATGGATGTTTCTGAGCAACTGTCAATGGCAGTTTTCCATTGATAGTCCCCGGACCATCGTATTTGCGAATGTAGCCATCGGATCCTCCCGTGATCCAGTACCGCAGATCTGGCGTTATGGCCATGGCATTGATGCTCGTCGATTGAGGAGCTGCCATTGTAGGCACGATATCGTAGAGTCTCGCAGTGATGGCTTCGGGCCGAATCGACGGGCGAATATATGGCATCGGTATTCGGTGCACAGGTGTGATAGGCCTGCTAGACCCGGCATCTGACCTCGCTCCCGACCCGGGCGCAGTAATATTTTGGGACTCGTCGTCGCCATCGTCGCCATCGTTGCCGTCATTATCGTCGTCGTTGTTATCGTCATCGTCGTCTTCGGCATTGTCGTCATCCTGCTCCTGGTCGGCGTCATTTTCTCCCTCGTCGCCGTCTTCCATGAGCTCGTCCGCCTCGTTCTGTCGGTCTGACTCTGGCGAGCTTGCCGAGAAGCGATCTTCATCGTCCATCACGGCGGCTCGGGTCAGCAGCAACGCTGACTAGTCGTCGAGAAGAGCTCTTCCGAATATAGCAACCTGGAAACGTTTTAATGGGCAAAGGCAAACCGCTCAGAGACAATGCGACTCATGATTCGAAATAGCAATCGTGTCGTTTCAAGCGGGGGACGCGGCTGCCAACCCGCGGCGGCAGCAGCTCGTGCGCGAAGGCGCAGGCGCACTGATTCTGAAGGGACGCGATGACTCCAAAGATGCCAGTTGATCAGTGCTTTCGAACCGTGATTCAGTCGGGATTAATAGGCGCGGATCGCTGGAGGGCTTAACTCCCTAACTCCCTCCAACTGCGACTTGTCGGTCACAGGCGGCAGGTGTGGGTGGACACTGGAAGCTTTCCCTCACGTATCCACCCATGGCCTAACCCCAAACGCGGTTAATACCCTCCATGCAACAGAGCAGCAGGTCAGCAAGCAACTGCCTGTAATTATCTACATAGCTAGATTCATGTGCATTGATGAGACTGCTTCTCTTAAAAAGTCCTTTCTCGTTCTACAATCTTGTCTATATCCTGGCCTTCCTCTATCCGACCCTAAGTGCATCTTGTCATTCGTCTAGGCACACAGTACACTGCTTGGGACAAGGCGTTCCGGTTCATCAGACTCCAGCCGTAAAATTTCGTGTCGCATCCTCTATGAACCCAAACAAATCAGAAATCAAACAACAAACCCTTCACTCGAGAAGATCGATTGGCGTCTTGCTCAACATATTCCCACCACCACCACCATTTTCGTCTTCATCATCCGAGAACTGGATCAATGCTTCATCGTGGTCTGCAGCTTCCAAGGCTAAAGCAGGTGTGTCTAACGACAAATCCCGCAGATTCATCAACTGCAATGATAGTGGAATCGTCGGCGTATCTGTCAGGCAGATCAAATCGGTGTCGAAATCCAGTGCCAATGTCTCTGTCTCTGCCTTTCCTACGACTACTGAGGGAGGACTTGCTGGCCGTAGCGATAGTGCTGCCCCTAGGTTTCCACTCGTTGTCATCATCGCATTGACGGGCGCTCTATCCAGTTCAGATCTCGTTCCGAAAGGAGTGTCAGTTCCATGTGTAGTTCGACTTATAAGATTCCGATGAGGGGGGTTTATTATATTTTCAGCAGGATGTCGGCTGTCTTGTGCAGCTGCAGACGTTGCCAATCTGCTCGTCCGCAAAATGGATGCCCAATCATCAGGCTGGCCGACACGTCGTTCTTCACCGTCAACTAATAGGCGTAGCGTCCGACCACTGCTATGCCGCATCATCTGTATCACTTGGGACCATGTCTGACGGCTTTTCGGGGTCCGGAGCAAAACATCTCGGTGGCCAAATATGTACAACCCGAGTTTTGCCCTGCTCAGGGCAACAATGGCGCGATTATCCGATGCCAGGAACCCAGGTACTCCGTTGGGACCTCGCACGAGTGAGAGCAGTATGAAGTCGTTTTCCTCTCCTTGGAATCCGTCTACTGTTCTGACGGACCATTCCGAGGAAGGAGCACGCCTTGCGAGACATGCATTCTTAGCCAGCTCGCCCCGAATGAGCCTTGCTTGACCATTGTAGAATGTCAGCATCGTGATTCGCGCAGGATGGATGCCTTGTATCTCCACTAGATACTGAACAAAGAGCACAATCATCCTGGCCTCCATGACGTTTTCAATCGTGGTGCAATCGGAGCCTATTCGGGATCGCATTTCCTGCCAATCGTGCTGGAACCACCACAGAGGTTGGAGGACGCCCGGCACGGACGTGGGAAGCTTCGAGATACTTTGCGAATCTATTACATTTGGGTAGAAGAGCTGGACGATTTCGCGCAGCGGTGGGATCATGCGTCTCTGTTCTAGCAGCGTCCCATGTGACAATCCAATCTTGATTAAGCGCTCAAACATGGAAATATTGATGCGATATGGATCCAAGGACAGCTCATGCAAGTTGGCGTGAGGCTGTAACTGCTGATGGTCGCCCAGCAGAATCAGGTGCTCCAGAGTCGGAAAGCACAGGCATGCGGCTATCGTGTCAGCTTCGCGGATTTCGGCAGCTTCTTCCATCAGGAGGACCCGTGGCCGCAACTGTGCAATGATTCTTTTGTGTTTCAGTAGCCCCGTTGCTGTACATGCGACGACCTTGAAACCGGCCCTCAGGATGAACTGAGCGCGGTTCATGTCCTTAACCTCCTTCATGGCATTGCAGTTCTCAGTATATGATGCCAGAAGCTCGACCAGGCCCGATCGTGGGTTTCGAATATCACGAAGCTGAGTGAGCAAGTATTTGTAGACATATGCCCTCTTCTCTGGTCTTATATCGTATAGGTTTGCGGATCGTTCAAGCAGGTGTCTTGCATAACCTTCGTTAGGAAAAGCTGCTGCAGAATCTTCCAAAGGCACAAAGGAAATTTGTGCGCCTCGCCATCTCCGATCCTTGATTTGGCCTTCTTCTTGTACCTCTTCTCGATGGCGAGCAGGCGTCAGGTCGGTATCACCGAGCCATCTCGAAAGAGGATTGTCCTGTTTCTCTTGTACTTGGGTTCTAGACGACTCCCATTCGTCGTCATCTACTAGCGAATCATACTGAGCGGCACTAAGAACACCAAAGTCCTTGAGAGTCTCAGCATCCACCACCTCAATAGCTTGATTGCCAGCGTTTTCTAGGCATTTGATAATACTCTTGAGTTTTGTCGTAAGCTGTTTGGTTGACTGTCCTCGAGCATTTTTCGAAGTATACATGCGCTCACTCAAGGAGAAGGCTTTCAACTCATCGCTGCCACGCCGACCAAGTCTGACTACGGTTTCGGACCCTCTATCATCGATATACTTCTTCAGAAGCTGATCCACTGCATGATTTGTCTGTGCGACAACGATTATAGGACTATCTGGCAAGTCCGGCATGCCGAATGTGTCGACGAGGCTTTGAAGAATGACGTTTGAGGTAAAAGTTTTTCCCGTGCCAGGGGGTCCTTGGATGAGTGCGACTTCTTCTGATGTTGCTTTGTTGAACGCGAGAAGCTGGGACTTGTCGAGGCTTCTGACAATACGTGGCATCGAGGGCTTCCCTGGCTTACTCTGTCGGAGGTATTGGGGAACGGCCACTGATTCGGGCTTCGTCTCAAACAGATACGAATGCAGTAGACATTTTGAGCTTCGTTTTAGCCAAATCAGCAGTCAGAAATCATCTCGCAAGGGGTATAGTACTCAAGAGCTGAACATACTGATGTCGCGACAAAGTCTGTAGCCCTACCATCACGTGTCTCAGCGACTCGAAATAACCGGACCTTGGCTCAAGCAAGAGTAACTCAGAGGTGGGATCTGTGACCATATCGTCTGGCTTCGCCTAGAAGACATCGATATAGGGCGTGTCCATCTGCAGGCCATCATTCTCGGCCACGACTGCAACAGAACAAGTACTTCTGAAGTGGTCTGTCGATACTGCTAGTAGTGTTCCCGGCGTTAGGTATTCGATCTCGTCAACCTTTTCACCCTCCTGGGCTTCGTCGACTATGAAGAGCTGATTCGGGGGTTTGCAGATGCGAAGACGTTGAGTGGCTCCGTCATTGCCAAGGGCGTGACCAGTTACGAACACCTAGACGCGTAATCAGAAATCACACACGCGAATTCGTAACAATATTGAAGCAGACACTAGGTAGGTACGTTTTTGTAGATATTCGCCAAACCTAGCTCTATGTCCGAATTCCCGTACGAGAATTTGGCGCGGTATTCTTGAATGGCGCGACGCAGAGGCTCTGTCGCTTCATATCGGTGGAGGCGATATTGAGTTTCCAAATATTGGTCTTTGAGCTGATGTCGTTCGTCAAACTCATTCAGCGGGAGTTTTGGAGGATGCACGGCTGTTAATTCCCCTGCGAGCGGTATCTCACTCAGTTCAAGCCAGTGGCCAAAAGATGGCGCGTGGCTACTGAAGAAGTCGGCATAGGCAGACATGGCGCCAGAGATTGGACCCTTTGACAGACTTTCCAACATAAAGAAGAGTTGTTCCCGGGCTGCACTCCTTCTAGCCTCGTGAATTATCTAGGCAAACGTCGATCGGCAGTTGGCAGGCACTCGCCAAATAACCCAAGAAGTGCCGAGCGGCTGGCAGACAAAATGCGGGACGCACTGCAAGTTGCAACTTGCAACCCATCCTGATACATACAAGGTAGATAGGTACTGTGAGTATGCAGTTCCTGGCAACTGGAAGTATGCACCATGCTCTTTGCATAAACAGCAGGCATTAGATTAATCAAACTCATCTGTCAAATACTCGTCCCTCGCATGTACATACATAGTCCCAAAAAGATCCATGCCATTACTTGTGCCCAGGACGGCACGCCGCACAGTGCGTTGGATGCCGCTAATAATGCAGTCTCCTCAGGTACATCCACAAAAAGCTGCGAGCTTCATTCTATCTTCGACATAACCATTTTTTTATCTACCACGGAATGCCAACGACAAATATCGAATAGAGCTACCCAGGCTGTGATCATCTTTGACATACCAAGTTCCACTCTGAATAAGAAAGGCGTCTTCAATATATCCTACAGAAGAGTACATTGGTGACCATGAGTATAGTAGCCAACATATACTTGGCTCTCGAGTGTGAGCGTACGTATGCATGCCATGTAGCATACTCCTCTATGTACAAGATGTCCTCCATCTCAGGGATTTCCTTTAAAATACGCCCTGAGGACCGTTCCAAACCTTCCTATTGATTGCCTCAAACGACTAGAGATGCGCCCATCTAGTAAACGCCACGAAGAAGAAAGTAAACAAAAAAAATTGGATAGCCCAGAATCCGGAACGCAAAGAAAAAGAAAGGAAAAAGGAAAGCAAATGAGAGGCGAACTGATGTTTTTTTTCAGCTCAGTAGAGGAACGTAGCCCGGGATAAAAAGATGTGACGAGACCGAAAGAAAGTGGAAAGCGCTTCGCTCTTGTGACCCCTCCCGCCGTTATTCTTGACTTTAGTCCTTTTTTCGCACTTGATGTTCTTTTGAACTGTTGGTTGTCCTCTAATTGCCGGCAGTTACATCGCTTCAACATACAAAATTGGTAGCGCCGACTAGAGGAGAGTGTCCCAAGTACTGACGCTGCTGGCAGTTATGGTAGGCTGCTTTGAGGGGTATTAATCATTAGATCCTTCAAGAAAGGAAGGAAAAGTTTTCGCGTAGAACGAGTAGATAGATAGAAGGCAGTGAGCGACATGGAAGAACTGAACGATTTCAAGCTAGCATCTGAAGATTGGAGCTGTCTCAGCTTCCGGTCTGGAACATGCTGGTGAATTGAATTATGATACGTTGACAGGACGATGTATTGAATAAAGCAAAAAGAACTGCAAGGAAATAGAGGCGGTGTGGCCGGAAGCGACTGGCCGTTGTAGGTAAGTCGGCTATATGTATGAAGACAAAGCAAATAAATGAAAAAGGAAATATCAAGCAACTCATGTATCAGTGTCTATGCGTGGCGAGAATGAGCATTGCCTTCATGCTGGTGTGACCCTGGGGTCGTAAGAGTACTGGAACATTTGCCCCCACCCAGTTTGCTGTTGGCCATTGTTGCTCTGCGATGGCGACTCGGAATTGTTTGTCAGGCTGCCCATCAAGCTGGGCCAGTCTCGGAATGCCTCATTCGTGGCTAAGTCGTAGTCCATCAGAGAGTCCGCAATAGAATGGCCAGCATTGGATGCAGAATGCTGCAAATCAAGCTTGTCCATTGCCATTGGCGAGCTCGCGGCTGCGTGCGGCGACTGCGAGGCGGTCATCGGAGACTGTGACGAAGATTCGGGTGACGGTCCACTCTGTGCAGAGAATGCTTGCGAGGGAAGAAAGAGCGGACCACGAAAAGACTGAATAAAAGCATTTTGATTATCTGGGCTGGTAGGCGGCAGCATAGAAGCTTGTTGGTGCGTCTGGGGGGAGAGAGAAGCGAACGAGGTGTGTTGAGGAGGTGCCATAGATCCAGGAGTATTCACAAATTGCGGCCGTGATTGACTTTGCGACTGGACCGTTGCGTCAGGGGTTATGATGATATCGGCCAACTCATACGCCATCTTGGCGACCCTGTGAGCGTCTTCTTCCTGTTCTAGAAAGAATTCAAGATGATCTTGGAGTTGCCCAGGAGCTTCGTGCTCTAGAAAACCTTGAGCTCGTCCAGTCTTGTTTGGATGCCAACTGAACTGTGGGCGCCTGCTCGAGTGCTCGGACTGTTTGCCTCGAACGAGATTCTCCCACGCTTCGTGTACGTGAGGCTGATGCAAAAGACCATAAATCACCCGAGAGTGCATCCACTCAGCCTTGGTCAACCCAGACTCGAAATGCCGTGCAACATGTTCGACGTGACGTTCACGGGCGGGATGCAGGGCAGAACAGAATCCACAGGCCCAGTACTTGCGTTTTCGAAGATATTTGACAACTTTTTCCGCGTGAGGGCACGTCTTGCAGCCGTGGCACTGTTTGTGGTGTTGATTGAAGGAATTTGAGCCCCAGAAGCTGCGATTACAGCCCGGTTCTGGGCAAGGGTATTTTCTCCATCGCTCATGAAACTCATCCTCGTGTCGCTTCCAGTCATACTTGCGCTTGAAGCTCGTCTCGCAGGATGTACACCAATATATGTTTTGTCGGTTGGCACTCGAAACATTTGATCCCACATGAGTGCCGTTCATCATTCCCATGCTCTGACCTCCTTGCGGGACCATGGGAAGAGGGGCCATTGATCGTGCCGAGGCCGCAGACTGGTATGAGTACGTCGATTGAGCAGAATTTGTCGACCATATTGATGCGTGGCCAGATGAGCCGGAACTAACGGAGGAAATCGAGATCCTGGGCCGATGCGCAAATGCGGCAGATGGTGGTAAGAACATGGGATGATCTAGAGGGACGTGATGATTATCCATGCCTCCCATCATGCCATTTGAAGTCGTGCCAAAGTTTGTGGTCGATGACCAGTTCCCTTGCATTTCGTCGGAGTATGTTTCGGTCTTCGTTTCGGTCGGGGGCGCTCTCACGGTTGAGGATCGCGAGGTCGATGATACGGTCGCAGAGGACAGCGAATGATTGGAAGCGAGGGCGGATGGCGGCGGAGGGGGAGGACATTGAGGCGGCGGCGGCAGCGGCGGCAGCGGTGCATGTTGAGAAAGGAGTGTCTGCGTGTGTGACGAAGCGAGTGTTGGATTTGATGATAAAGTAAGCTGTAGCGACAGGCTATCGTCGACCCATTGATGGAGTTGTTCCCTCGAGATACCAGAGTCAATCATGTGTTGCAGGTGCTTGCGAGCTTCGGTCAAGACATCCTGCGGCGAGGCATCGGTCGAGGGGGAAGCTGCCGTGGATGGCACCGGAACTATCGGTTGACGCTGGTGATTTTGACTCTGATCCATTATGGCACTCTCACATCGAGGGTGGGCGACGATGACGGAGCAAGGTGACGAAGCACCTCTACGACAACGACGAGCGTTGTGGACTTGTCGACGGGACGTCAATCGGCGCGATGGTCGTTAGTCGCTGTGGTGTGCCTTGCCGTAGTGGGAAGTCGAGGGTAAAAAGAAGAAAGGGGAGGCGAGGAGGGGATGAGTTAAAAGCCAAGTCCTAATTTCACCATCCACTCGAGCACACAACAAGGGACAATCCTGTCGTGTTGAACGAGTGTGGTCAAGGGTTACGGAGAGGTACGGGAGCACAAGAAGAAAAAGGACCCTCTTGTCGAGCAGACTCTGTGCCGGGTACCTGTTATCAACGACTTTCGCTGTTCTGGGGAGCACCCTCCCGCGCGTGTGAATAATAATAGCACTCCGCACTAGGGGGGTGAAGGGGGTACGTCTAGTTAACCACCCGACTCGCGCTGCTCGCCGACTTTTGTAAGACTCGACGATCCGCAGTGGCCCCAAATTTCAGGCACAAAGAGAAAAGAAGCAAGTATGTATGTATTGTTTACATATTTACATTTGTAACTTGAAAACAATAAGAGGCCGCACTGATGAGCACTGAGCAAGCCAAGTTCTCGCAAGTCGTAACCGATAAAGCCTCGCAAATCTCACAACCGGTCCTGATACGCAGGATGATACCGGTAAACGTCTGGTGTTTTCAGGGAGTCTATTTGATTGCGTGACGTGCAGCCAGCGAAACGCCCGACGCGTGTCCGAACAACAAGACGTTGACAAGCGCGCTGTCTTGTTGATGAGCATACGACATATGTATCGTCACATGATAAAGGCCTAGACGTGTACGCAGACTCCAGAGCACGCCGCGTCAACTACGAAGTATTTAGGTTCTCGTCCTTGCGATTGCCGGCAAAGGCAGCATGCTCAGAGAGAAGCACATAATAACTCTCAGTGTGTGACTCCCCCAAGGCAAGGAGGACACGGACGGGCAGGGAAATTACCCAAGAGTCAGGGGGACGGCGCAGGGCCCCAGCGTCTGGCGTTTGGTTCGGTGTTGCCGTGATGTGCTGAAGCCGGCCCCAAGCAGCATTGAATACATGAGGCTGGTGTGGGACAAAGACGACCGCGACATGCTTGGATCATGATGCTTGGAAGCGTGACTACTCGAATGCTCGAATTGCTTGAAGGCATGGGATAGCTACGGAGTAGAGTGAAGTTGAAAGAGCCAAGTGACCAGGGGTAGTGGGGGCCAAGCCAGGACGACAAAGAAGTTGATGAGAAAGCGCTCCGTCATATCGCGATCACTGCTGCCGCGCTCCTTGCCGCCTGTTGATGCTCTAGCCTCGGCAGCCACAAGTCATTCTGCCCTTATGTACATATGTAGGTATGTACACACACTGCTTCCCACGAGACGATCGCGTAGGAGGCCGTTATTATGTCTTTCAACTTTCAAGGCCCAAAGACTCAAGACTCAAGAGTCATGCTGAGCCACGGCCCCTGTGCACCAACTAGCACGGGCATATGTACCAGTCAACAAAGGGGCAGCGGACGCGCCTGAGAATATTCGTAGAGAACCCAAGACCGAGAACCGAGAACAACCCCCCTGGGGCCAGAACAAACAGCCCCCGCCTTTGTTGCTATGTAGCCCGGCAAAGATTCAGTGTCAAAACTTCGAAAGGCCCTCATTGGCGCAGTATAGGTATGTTTCTTGCATATAGTGGGGCGATCCGAGCAGAAGCAGCAAAGAACAAACAAACATTCATCTGCATCACTGCCATCAAGTCCTCTCAGCTCTGTTACCGAGTACAGACTAGGTACTATAGCAGATATGTGTGTACTTGGTACGGCGTAAGCAATAAAACAAGGGGATGCCATGAGCGAAATGCCATGAGCGAAATCCCGTGCTTGGTGCGCTGTGAGTGTCAAGTCACAAGTGAGCTGCGCGACCCGCAGCAAGTGGGCGGATTGGGCGAATGGGCGTCAAGACTTGGAACGCGGTGCTGCGGGAAGCCATCGCGCGGAAGCTCAGCCCAACACATCTTTGTACGCGGCCACGGTCCACGGAACGAGTTCTCGATCACAGGATGCTATAATTGTCCACTGGTCAATGGTGAGGCCGATAGTGTTGCCGCGCTTTCATGCGTCGTTTTGGCTATGAGGGTCGAGACATAAGACGTATTGATGTTCTGGCAACAGCTTGAACCTGTGTACCTAGACGTGTAAATTTGCCCGTGGCGCAGGCAGCCCAGGTTTTTTCTTCCAGAGGAATATGATCAGTACACCGTATCAATTGCCCACGCATCATGGGATATGTTGAGAGGCCAAGAATACCTACCTACCTACCGTTGATACCATTGACTTGGCCCTCGGGGAGCAATGATAGGGCGCACGACTGCATTTCATTCAAACTTCTCGGCGCCTATCTAATCAATCGCTCACATCATACATGGCAGCGTCAATGCCAATCTGAGCCGGGCGATAGATCGTAATTACTATGTTCGGTCATCTGTCGATGTAAAATTACCAACGATTGACGGGTGCCCATGGGTTGCACAGATTATTGTCATTCGGCTTCCAGACAGCGAAAGGCGTCAATTTCAAGTTGCGTACGTACGTAGAAAACCAAGACCAACGTGGCCGCCGCTCCTTCATCGAGGCGCTTACTATGACATACTACGCCACTGGTAACAGCTTGTCTCTCACTGCGAAGCCCAAATTTCTTATGAGGGCTTAAAAGAGTCAACACACTTCTTTGGGAACGCGGTCGTTTTCACACCCATTTGTGAGGCGCTGTACAACATGACCTCCCCACGAGGCGCCCACCGATTGGACGCCATAATATTAGAATGTGGTCATCGTCAGGCACATTTGGACTCAATTCGGCAACCGATTACTGTAGTGGGACAACTCCGTCGACGCCAAGTAATTTGTGCGACCCAGGTTCAATATGCAATTTCAGACCCCGCCTCAAATATTGCATGATATCGCTTTCCCAATTGTCATACAAAGTCTTTCATATTCGTTCAGAAAATGATAGTTCGGAATCGCCCGCTTAGCTAGTACCTAGAACAAGCCGTTGTCAGTGCCTCACAGGGGCAAACTTCAGCGGGCATTGCGACGGAGGGGAACCCCCATCCCCCCAAAAGAAAGAAAGCGAGTTGCTGCTCTCAGCTCTTGTTGTGCCTTCAACCTGTCAACCTGTCAACCTGTCAACCTTGGCTCACGTCCCGTGTTGGGCAGACTCAGACGGACGCGCACCGCGAGGCATTGGCTGACATGCAGTCCACGACAGGCTGGCAAAATTATGCTTTGCATGGGTTTGCCCAAACAGAGCGCTCGTTGCTCTGCCAAGCACCACGCCTTTTACTGTTTGCCAAGGCTTCGATTTTGAAGCCCCCAAGAGTAGGTACAGACTACAGTAAACATACAGATGGCACTTAATGGCACACGGGATTGCGCCGTTACTTTGATCTTCTCTGACGGGCATGGTCCTCAGCGGCTCAGGCTCTCAGCCCAATGCTCACTCTATCAGCTGGAACTGATGCGAACTAGCTTACGAATGTCCTGCTTTCTCTCGATCATTCATCAACCGTCAACCGTCCACGCGTCGTTGAAGAGGCCAATTACCCGCTATCCGGCTTCATTGGCTTCATGTATGTATCCATCTGTTGGGTTTCGCACAATCTATTGCGGCCGATCGCGCAGCGCGAACGAACGAATCATTCTATATCATCCCAAACGCATGGCAAGACGACATCAAGTTAAGCTACATACCTACTCTGTACATACGTACATGCTTAGCTTGCTAGCCACGACGCTTCACCACACTAATCACTTCATGCTGAATGCACTTCAGTCAATGGCCATGCCATGGGGCTGTTTGTTTGCGCTCTGTCCCCTTCTCTACATTCGTCTCTCGTCCTCATGCACCGCCACCCCCTGGACCAGCGATTTGGATCTAAAATATGGGAACAAAGATGGGAATTGAGCTTGCTTCAATAGGGGAAGCGACAGATCTTGATGGCCTAGCCACGTGTCTGCGTCCCCGAAACAATCTCGATTAGGTAGAATCTCGTCATGTAGGTATGTATGTATGTATGTATGTATGTATGTAATGTATGTATGTACACACGTACATACTCCGCGAGAAATACAAACACACGAACATACTCCGTACCAAGAGGCGAAATCTTCCCCGCGATCCGAGTCTGGCATTTCCAAGCAAGTGTGTAAGAGCCTGGCCCCTTGCCCAAACCGAAGTTGTTTCAGAACACAAAGCCGTACACACTTGCTGCCATCGCAGCAGTACATTATCAGAGACCATAGCGATCGAGTCGTGTTTGTTCGACTGCCAGCCACAAATCGCCCACGATGCGCCCGTTGTTTCGAAACGGCCCCGCTAATTGCCGATTCGTGACCTAAGATGCCACCAATAAAGAAATCACTTTGCTCGGGCATGAGGGTCAATCAAGACTAACCTGTGAGCGTCTCTGTAAATAGTAAATATGTACTAAAGCTCTAAACTAGAGATGAACGGTTTTGATCCCTGTTTGTTTGATGATGGCCGATGGATGACAGGAAAGGCTCATCCTCTTGTTGGTCTAGCCCCAGAAGTTAGAACCAAAACCCCAACTATAAACGCTGGGTTCCGCCAACGGAGCCTTCGGGGTCCTCCGGTCCGTTTCGGCAATATGCTCCGGATGTTTACCCGCGCCGCAGCCCAAGTTGCTTGGTCGGACATTTCATCGCTCTTCTGACTTCTCACGTCAAAGGTTGTACATACGATACATACCTACATGGACGAATGTCGCTTCACAGAGCTTTTGAAGCGGATGACCTGTCATTTGGGATTCGTCAATACACACATATTCTTGCCCTCGAGCCATGCATTGTGTGATTCCGTCTTTCAATTCTTTGCGACGCTGTCATTGCTGCAGGGCTGGCTGTCTGTCTTCGATTTCGAGTTCTGCTTTGTCGATGAGCGCAGATCAACAAGGTAAGCCCTGCACATGTGTACACACTGCCGCGAACAGGCAGTTGTCAACTGTCACTTACTATTGCATGATTGAGCAATTGACAAATCACCTACTGCTTATTATTCACGTGTTCCTCACACTCGTGCGATAACTTGCAAGACGTTATCGACCCCTCTCCTGTGACTGACTCGTCCCGATGGATGAGGTTCCCTGAAGTTTCTGCCAGAGCCAGAGCCTCTTCGCGGAAATGGTTAACTCACGGCTCTCGGCAATGGCTCATCCCTCGTCTAACCTATGTATCCCGATTGGTGCACAGAACTGCAAATCTGCTCCATGGTTCTCGGACATCTGCTTCAATCAGGATCAAAAGGATCGAGTGGGATGGCCCTATCGCTAGTTGATCAGTGTGTTTTGAACCACACGGCAGGATCTCAGCTTCTGCTTGGCTTGTTTCCGACGACGATGGATATGTCATGTAAGTGAGCTTGGGGCCTTTATTACGCATGAGCATGTCCCCGCAGGAAATCGGCTTCCCTGTCATTCGTACAAGTGATACTCTGTAGTATGTACTGTACGGAGTATCGTACGTACGGAGCACGAAGAGATGATAGCCGCAGCGTTTAATGTTCTCACCAACCAACTGGCAACCAAACAAACCCTGACACAAAGTTAGATGTACCCTCAATGCTGCGGACAAATGCGAGTCGAGGTGGCGATCGCACTGTACTCCCGTATGTACGTACGTAGCCTTGCATCTCTGGCGAGAACGGGCGCATGGATAACCCTTGTTGAAAATCGACAAACTGGATCAACACCCGGTCTGTTGTACTCTCGTATCCCGAAACAATTCCCGATCGAATGCGGAGGACAAGGTATGATATGATAGGCGTCCTGAGTTCAGCAGGCGTCTATTTCGTCACGTGAATCCCGATGACAGCACCAGCCTTGTTTGTCTCTATGTATCCCATTCCAAATTCCATTACTCTGTATGCGGGTGTGCATTGAACAAAGGGCCATTGGCGGTATTATAACTGATAGACTCAACAACGGCGGCAAGCATCGCATCGCATTACATTACATTGCCATTCATCCCCAGCTTTTGCGCAGTTGCAGCAATACCTGTGATTCATTTGTTGTCTACCTACAAGGCAAGACATGACGATGATGGCCGTGTATGCTGTTCATGGTCGAGATCGAGATTCAAGCCGTTTGATGTTCCGTAAAAATGTCTTGGCCGCATATTCCCGCCGCAGCCATCAGCATCATAAATAGATAGGCGAGCAGACTATGGGTATTTAATTTTCATGGCATCTAACTCTTCTCAGTTGTTCCTTTCGGCCGTCACTGGAATCTGAATGCCGGGCACATACACACTCTGTACAGTGGGTGCATCCATGTATGTATATATATAGGCATGTTGTCTCGGAGCAAAGTAATTCGGGATTCCTTGTCGCGATCGGAGTGTCTTTGTAAGATGATGCTATCCGAATTATCTCCAGGCGGATATATTCAACGTTCCCGAGATATTGGTGCAATTACCCATGCTATGTGCGAATAGCTGCATGGCTGCAATGGGTACATATGTACCTGCTCACCTCCTTGGGGTGTACAGGGGATATACAAACCGACTATAGACTACTAAGAACTCGAGCGCCTTCTAATTGATTTGAGTAGATACTGGGAGGTTGAACACACATCAGTGGCATGACGTTTACACGATGTTTTGATGTGTGCTACTTTTTCCTGATGGTCGAATCGTCTTCATAAGTCGCCGCGCCTCTTGCCTTTCACTTCGTCACTTAGAACAGCATTCATCGTCTAAACCGCAGCGCCGCACACGCACACCGTCTACTCTGTATAGTATGTTGTCTAGGTAGCTCGTGAGTCGTGTGCGATTTGCTTGGTGGTGTGAGCATACTGTAGTCTGTCATCGGGCCATTCTGCATGCAAAGAGAATACCTACCTAAAGTGGACGGGATATACACAGAATTATTCCCGCGTCGTCTTACTCACCGGGCCGATTCGGCATACGAAGAACTACATACGGAGTAACATATGTTTCTGATATATATATTTATACACATCGGACAGCATTCTGGCCACCAGTACGGCACCAGCTTTACCTCTTCATTTTTTTCGCTTCTAAGATTGGATGTCTCTGCTTCGGCGCAGAACTTACAACGCTCCCTCAAACCATCATTGCCCAATCCACCCCCATGGCACGACTTGTCGAACTTGGACTGAGTTCATGTTGTCTTGGCACTTGAACCCATCCACTCGTTCTTTTTCATGTGACCAGCGGGGGGTTTCGCGTAGAGTTGCAAGGTTGTCTGATGTCTACGTGTACAGCACACGGCCTTGCCTTCCCGGTGCCAGCAATACGGATTCCGGTTGGTGTCTTGTCAGATGCAGAATGCGGAGAAATCCCGAGTTACAACTTACCAACCACCCCCTTCCCTTCGATCAGCATCATTTACGGAGTACATATTCAAATTACTTACACTTGTACCTACGGACTATGTGTAGTATGTACAGTGTAAGTGCCTGTCTCTAATAAGTCTGATTGTCGCTGCCGTTGACGATCATAACCGGGCAGCCTTTTAAGACCAAACTGCCGCGCTGTCCTCTGGGGTTTTCCCTATTCCTTGCTACATTAAAGTAGGTATGCATGCCTAGTTTTTCGAAGTAGTTATCCACTTACCTATCCGTAGTCTCTGCATATCGGCTCCGACCCTACAGATTACGATCCGGCCCATTTCTGCATCATGCTCAGTGATGACAGTGATGGACAGCGGTGAACCTGGCTGCTGCGGCTTTTTTGCCGACCCACGTCTTGACCTGCACAGTAAGGAGTACGGAGTAGGTATGTAGTACATAGATGATAGCATGTACAGCCCAAGCCGAGCCCAAACATCCATCACTCGGTGCGCAGCTGCGATGCCCAGGTAGTTAGTTAGGCTCTTTCGCAATCAAAAGGCGCGCAAAGACCTACCTAGTACCTACCTAGCAGAAGCACAAGTTACAACAAAGAAATCGGGGCCTCTTCCTCATCACAAGCCAAACGCCTACAGAGTACCTATTGATTCACCAATCGCAGGAAGGGAATTGGAAAGAAAAAGCAAGGGAAGAAGGGGAAGGGGGGGTGGTTGGGTTGATCCACGCAAACAACGTACCTGTGTAGATCAACAACAAGCCAAGGCAGGCATGAAAAGCATGATCTGTCCCTCTGCGGTCTTCCTCGCAAGTTTCAACCAACGCGCAGCAAACAAAGAGCGAAACAAACACATCAACCAGCGCGCCCCTTGATCTTGCCTGTATGATATTCACAGGAAATAGGTGATGGTGTTCTCTTGGTTCCTATCCATAAGGAAGAACTCAGAAGTGGGAGTGAGCGACTTTAAGATACAGGGAGAGTCGGGGCATGGTTCTGCTTTCCCCTTGTCCCTGGGCCGACGTGTCTTGTGGTGACGTACGGGGCACACACGGATATGCGCGTGGTGCGGCAGGGCGGTAAATGGGATGAGATGGATGGCTAGATGGCTTGGCTGCTGGACGAATGTGGTTTTTGTGTACGGAGTATATGTACCTAATAACTCTGTGTATATACGGATACATACGGAGTAGTACGGAGTACTGCACAGGCGGGAACAGAGGCTGGTGAATGGCTGGAGCGATATCCCATCTGGACATTTTGGATGAGTATGGCCTGTTTGGGGACGCGAACAGCGTTGGGTTGGGGTCGGGGCTGGTTACTGTAAGTTGCAGTTGCACACTGCAGCGGACCCGCGGGTGCGGATGCAGGGGTGAGATGGTCTTGTTTTTTCTTCTTTTCTTCTTTTCTTTTGCTGTCTATTCCCTTCTTCTCTTTTGTTTCCTTTGCGCCGCGTTGGGTTTCATGGTTCCCTGGCAAGTGGGAGACTGGAGTTCTGTGCCTGTTTTGCCCGCACCGTGCACAAAAACATGGTGTGATGCATTCGCCCTCTCTTGTCTCTCTTCATCGTACCAGTAACCAGGTCGCCTCGCCTAAACTCAAACTGCCCGAAGTCCAGCTCTTCCCAGACGCACGTTTTTCTTCCCTTCTTCTGCCTCCCGTCAATTGTTGTAACTTGTGCCTGAATTTATTTCCAATCCGGAGCGTGCAACAGCCGTGGCTGTGCAGATCTCGCGCCACCATCACACCCACACACCCCCCCAGCCCTTTTCCCCCCTTGCCCCAGCCCCACCCCAGCCCCCAACCCATGTCCCTTTCCTCACCTTTTCCACAACTACTCCGTATGTACAACCACAACCACAACAACAGCGAAAAAGTAAGTTTGGAAACAAGACCACCATGTTAATAATAGACTTGGGGGCCTGGGGCTATGCCTGTTGGGAGGGCGTGCTCCGTACGAAAGTCCGTGGGAAAAGATTGTCCTGGCACTGGCAGGCCGCAGGAGTCAGGACCCTTTTTCTAGGAGTAGTTTACGGAATCCCTAGGTACATATGTACTCCGTACTCCGTACATACGTAGTTCGCAAATGCACCCAACGCACGATTAAACTCCTTCTAGAGGGTGCATACATCATCAGCCTTTATTGCCAAGTCGTGCTACGCATCTATCAATGTAGAAATGAACGTACTTAAAGTTCATGAATCATGATATACTAAACGATGGCTGCATGCAACATATTCTCATTGCAAACTGGAGAGAACAATTGCCTCTTACACAAACAAATGGCCTCCGCAAATGCAGATAGTAGGTAGCAAGGAGAAGCCATGGCAGTATGCCGAAATCCGGCAGCTGGTTTATCATACCTAGCCACGTCCACATGCTGCATCACTTGGCAGATGAATATTGATAGCCAATCCCACCAATCTACTCACCTTATGGAGTACTGCTGCTCTGATGAGTTCTTATCAGATATCCTAGGGCGCACGCTCCCTTTGAAGGAGACACCCTTGGCATCACGTCACAGATGGCAATTTGAAATCGATATTGTCATCCGTCGATCGCGGGTTCCTGACTTACTGCCTGTCACTTGTATAACTTACTTTCTGCATGGTTAACTCCCATGTCTCTTAAGCAGGCAATTGCTTACTGGACGGCAGAGAGAGTAAACCAGCAGCCAAAGACGATGATTATACCTCAGCTATGCGAAATATATTGCCGACGAAAGAATCATACAAACATCTCACCTGCTCTATGTACTTCGTGTCAAGAAACAAGTCTACAGCCTCTCTACATGAGTTTCGCAAGGTCCACAAAGCCCGCACGACATCTCTCAACATGCACCCAGTACCTTGTTTGAGAATAGCTCAAAGACCACTTGAATGTCCTTCTGCCATGACTGATATGTCCCCCCCCATTCCATGCTGCTCCCCATGACCCCCTTTCCATATTTAGGCCAAGCCAGACGCGTCTTGAAATTGTCACCAAAGAGCAAGCACGCAAGAGGAATCGGAACCAGCCCGGCGTAGACCAACATCTCACGCACTCGTGCTGAAATGGTAATTCTCCCACAAATACTCGTAGTCCTCCAAAATGCCGGCCACAAAGCCAGGCATCCGGGTTCTAACTCCCCCAATGAGCCCCTTGGTCATGTTCTCGTAAAAGGCACCCCTCATGGCCCACCACGCCATCTCCCACGCCCTCTTGTTCCACTGCTCTCTCTCCAGCGTCGTGGTCCTCAAGCTCCGATCTCGCAGCTGCCGGGCCGCGTACTCGACCGCGATACCTACAAACCACGGCGTCCACGATCTCTTGTTCTTGCTCCTCGCTAGAGCAACAGCGTAGACCAGTGGCGCGAGAATGTGCAGTACCTCGGCTGCGTGGGAGGAGCCCTGGAGTTTATTGAGTAGCTTGTTGGCGGGCTTGATGTCGTCTGCCGTGAGCACCCGGCTGAGTAGGTAGGAGCTTATGTCGCTGGGATCCGGCAACGATGGTAGACTCATTCCTGTGCGTGGCATCTTCCACTTCTGCTCGTACGCCGGCTTTAGGTTTTCCATCGCGGAGATGTGCACCAATTCCGCGTCCAGGTCCGCGGCACCATTCTGCCTCAGCGCTTCCTCAGGGTCACCACCATCGGGCACCGCATCCTCATTCTCGTCTTCGGGTATGAGCTCCCTCTCCGGCAGTGGAGGCGTGACTAACGGCCTTGATCGTGTTACTCGCAGGAGGAGGAGTCTGCAAAGAGCTTTGATGGCTTCGATGAGGACGATGAGTTTCCACCGCGACTTCTCCCCGCGCTTGCGCTTGGCTGTCATCTCACACAGCAGCTCCGTGTAGATTACCATCTGCAGAACCATGGCGATCCGTCTATATAGCGTACTCTTTTGTGACCAGAACCGCGTGTAGCGAGAGTGTGCTGTTCGCGGAGACGAGACGGGTAATCGCGAGAGGGCGCGCGATAGAAGGGTGTCGTGGTACAGGGAGAGTAACTGAACGCCTGAGTGTATTGATTCTGACGCGATTTCGGCATCACGAAAGCGGCCTATTATTTTCATACATCTTGTCAATGAACTGCTGCATCTTCATCTGGCTTTACAGGGGGAACCATGGTGTCCTAGGGTCCTTTTCCAATCAAAGCTGTCTGGAAGCAGAGGGGAAGGGCAGAAAGAACAAAAAGAACATACCAGGAACAATATATGTCAAGCTCCGCAATGCACTCTCTATCTGGCCAACCTGGCCAGCATTCTTGGTGATAAAATCATCGTACATGCCCAGCCACTTTGGCGGCATGCCCAGGATCTGGCCGACACCCGATTGTTGCGATTGTTTCTTGCGCGCCGCAGACATGGCTTTAGCCAGAGTTTCCCAGTCCTTGTCTTTTCTCCAGTCGTTATCTATATCGAGTTACCGATTCTTCCCGCCTATTGGAGGCTCGAGGCGCTGCAGTGTCTTCGTCATAAGATTTCGCGCTCTGAGCGTCGAGGCTCGAGTATATTGAATTGCGTCTATTTGTCGCAGATAAGGCTCGGCGGATTGATTAGGTGCAATTGTACGTTAAGTCTCCTCGTTTACGAATTGAGGGTGGTAGTGTTTGAAGTGCGGTCAGGAACACTGGACGGGGTGTGGCATCATCGATGGAGCTGACGTTGCGCGCGGCATAATGAGCCGAGGTTCAGTTCCTCAACGAGATGAGCTACCCTGGAGCTAAGTCGTCGCTTCGCGTCAACACTCAAGTCGGAGGCAAATCTGGATGAATGACTTCAATCTTCATTTTACTGAGGTGTTTCTATTTGAAACTGTGCAATTATGCGTTTCGGACACGTTTCCTACTCTCGTTGCGAAGAATCTCAGCTGCAATCAGATGTCCTTTACGACTCACAACTTACGCGTGAGCGAGCATCTCACCCACTAAGAACTGTCTATTCGCCGGTGATTAGAAAAGGGAAATCTTTCATATGAGAAACCATTGGTTTACACAGCACACTACGTACATCACTTCGCCTGAAAAAAATATGGACAATGCTCTCGATTCTGACTGCTGAGCCTGCGCAAAGTTGTGCAGAAAGCGTCTGTCTGACAGTCTGAGTGATGATAGAATCAGGGAAAAAAAAAAGGAGAAGGGCGCAAAAAGAAATCTACCGCAGGCGGACTTTGCTCGTTGCGTAATCTGGGAATCGAACCCAGGGCTCCCCGACGTTGCGGATGGCAACGGAGAATTTTACCACTAAACCAATTACGCTTGATGACTGATTGTCACACAAAAACGTATATAATCCTGTGTACCGCTCCGGGTTCTCAAATGTCAATTCGCGTTGCGCGTTTCGCGTCGGAACCTCAGGCTACTGGTGGGGGGTTCAATTTCATCCCCCCCTACCTTACTCCGTACAGGTACAGCTATGTACGTACCTTTTTATTTTGGAACTCAAGGGGCATTTCGTTGCTCAACGCCCCCCCTACCTTACAGTAGGGGGGGATGAAATTGAATCCCCCACCAGTATAGTTACAACTTACAAGTTTACAACGGCAAGTGGGTGAGAGAAGCGTCACTTTTAGAGACATCGAGTACAGGCTGCCTTAATAGTTCGAGAATGCAATCACTGCTCTTTTACCCTTGATAATCGGCCTCATGGATTTACACTTTTCTTCCATAACATCACATACCTATCCTAAGATCTCTACGGTGCGCACATCACCGGCGTTTCTCAAGCTTTGTGAGGTAGCCGGGATCGAGGATTCGAGACAATGGCAGCTCCAACTTGGAAAGCCCAAGGCGATTGATGGCTGCAGAGTCAGACTACCTACCCCACTAGAAACGGCAGATTGTGCAAGCGTCTTCCCCGTTCGCTGTCGTAGGACCAAAATATATGGGTCCCTCTACGCAATCTGGTCGCCACCCTGGCTGTATCCAATGGCTTGCTCCCTTTTTTTTTGTCACGTGGTGTTGAGCCAGGAAGCCCTATCACGCTAGGCTTCTTCCAGTGAACATCTCTGGCTCGGGTAAATCCAAGAATCCCCACCCAACTGCGCTCGACTTTTCTCGTTTACCATATCCCAAGTATCTTGCAAGCCTCAAATCCGCTGCCAGATTTCGTCAAGTATCTCGATCCTCGCAAGACACCCACGGCCAATTTTTTTCCTCCAGTCAATCAGTCAAAATGGTGAGTGACAATGAACTATCCTAATCAGCCTCGGTCAACGATGGAATCTCGCCCGGAAACGATGCGTGGAATGACCAGAGAAACGGACACGATCGACGACGCATCATCCTTGCTTCATCTACGGAGGAGACGTGGCGTCGACTCGACGTTCAGAAACTACGCTCGTTTGGCGATACGAATTACGGGGATATCTTTAGCTGACTATGATGAAACAGGTTCTCGCCGTTGATCTTTTGAACCCTTCGCCGGCTGCCGAGGCCAAGAAGCACAAGCTCAAGGTACGAAGCCAACGACCGTCGAAACATCCTCCCACAATACCATCGCCACGATTTACGTGCAACGGCATCACGAAACCGCTCTCAACTCGATTCTAACATGTCCTTATCATTCTCTAGACCTTGGTCCCCGCTCCTCGATCCTTCTTCATGGACGTCAAGTGCCCCGGCTGCTTCGCCATCACCACCGTCTTCTCGCACGCTCAGACCGTCGTCATCTGCCAGGGCTGCACCACTGTTCTGTGCCAGCCCACCGGTGGCAAGGCCAGATTAACCGAGGGCTGCTCATTCCGAAGAAAGTAAATTGCTACGATGCGTTTGTTTTTTTAGGGCACAAGGCATGGTTTTAAAAAGCGTCGGAAATCTTCCTTTCATACGATATTATGTCACAAATAAGATTCACGATACCAAATGTTCCCACTTCTTGTACATCGACGGTGATTTTGGTTGACATTTCACGCTTCTGTGTGACTTGATTTAGCATACGCCACATTCCCTTCATGCAACTATCGTCATGAACGACTTTCGCCACCCGTTGAAGCCTGTCGCAGAGTGGCCGTATGTATGTTCAGAGCATACGATCGCTCCCACTCGATTTGTCGATCTCTGGTCGAAGTCTTGATTTCTGCGTCCTTGAGGTAATGCTTTCTTCATATGATGTCCTGATGATGTGATGTCCACGTTTCATGGTGTCTACGTGATGTTATACACCTACGTGGAGTGATATCTTACATTGACGTGTACTAGCAAGGACCTCCTGGAGATATGTATAGGTATAGCATGATTTGCCTTGCCTGGTACCGCAGGCCAAGTACGGAGTGATGGCACCACGTACGCACATTCCTAGGGCAGCAGAAGCACAGGAGAGTGGCGGAAACCATGTCAATTTAGCATGCTATCCTCCGCTACTCAAAGCATTCGGGTATGTATAAGGCAATCCTCAGACCAGCGGTGCCACGTACACATACTTCGTGAGCCCATTTCCAACTGTCCACTCTGTTCCGGTTCCAGTGGGTGACTCCGTCTTTTGCCTCTACCCGTGTCAATTACGGAAAGTGACGATGCGGATTCTACCTTGTTGTCCGTAATTGACACGGGTAGAGGCAAAAGACGGAGTCACCCACTGGAACCGGAACAGAGTGGACAGTTGGAAATGGGATCACGAAGTATGTGTACGTGGCACTGCTGGTCTGAGGATTGCCTTATACATACCCGAATGCTTTGAGTAGCGGAGGATAGCATGCTAAATTGACATGGTTTCCGCCACTCTCCTGTGCTTCTGCTGCCCTAGGAATGTGCGTACGTGGTGCCATCACTCCGTACTTGGCCTGCGGTACCAGGCAAGGCAAATCATGCTATACCTGTTTCCTTGCGTAAGCCAGCATGCATCATGAATGATAGCGGCGTCGAGTTTCTCGTTGTCTTTCAAATATCCAGCTCCGATCAGTGGCCCTTCTAAAACGAGCTCACCGATGCTACCAACCGGTGCAAGGCTTGTGCCCTCTCGCGCATCGACGATCCATGTATGCATTCATCCCGACGCCTCTTCCGATCCTGGGCTCATCCGCTTCTTCGAGACAAACAGTACCCGCAATAACGACTGGTGTGCTCTCAAATAAGCCATAAGTGAATTTCAGGTCCACCAAATGCGCCCAGCGCCTCGCGTCGTCCGGAGAAGCATGTTCACCGCCTATTATCAAGGTTTCCAATGCCTGGACGATGTGATCCGGAAGAACAGTGGCGACTGAAGGAGCAATATCGAGTATGGTGGGCTGCCAGCGTGATATAGAATTCTCAAGGGCTTGTTTGTGTTCAGCCTCGAAAGGTACACAGAGGCAGCCGCCACAAGTAAAAGTTCTGTTCTGGTCGACAAAGAGAAACTGTTGACCCCGGACCAGCGACGCAGACTCATCGTCGTACTTGGCGCCATACTCGATGAGCAATCTGATTCTGAAGTTTTATATCGGGGACTCATCGCTTTAGGTACACTGTTAGTCTCGGCGAAGGAAGTGACGGTCGGGTTAGAAGTTGGTGCATGGATTCGCGGAGCAAAAGCTTGGGCAACGGAAGATCGGGTCAAGGCAGTGGCCGATGAGTGTTTAGCCTTGCTTTAGGTATAGGTCAATTGTGTCCAATCATGGTATAGGTCAATTGTGTCCAATCATGGGAGAAATGGGTGTTTATGACTAGACGAAAGGGCATGTTGATTGTAATGGGACGTTCGTTACCTTACGAATGTGCATGAGACCTGGAAGCCGAAGCTTTGCTCTTTCTTGCTTGAATGAGTCCGTTGTCTTTCCAGCACCCGATACCCCCATGAGGGCCGTTAATGTGCCCGGCTTGACCCAACCAAACGCTCGGGAATTTGATCTTCTGGCTTGGCATCTTTGAAGGGCCTAGCTTGCTATGTAGCCTGTACCTCATCCTCTAGCCATATATGTATTTTGTCATGCACTATTCACGTCTCTTCATTTATCTGTTTTCATTCTTTGAGCGCGAGAGGATACTCATGTATTTCATCTCTTGTATAGACCAGCATATCTGTGGTGTTGGCATCTTTAGAAGGAGGGGCGTTTACGATAAGCTGCATTTGGAGAGCGAGGTTGCTAGGATACCCAAGCCGTCGTCTCTTTCTTGACATTTTGCGTCAAATCATTTGATATTAATCAGAACTACGCTTCTGGCTTACTGACAACTGTGTGTCGTATGGCCTTTTCTTCTTTTGTTCCGCCACGCGATACGGAAAACGCATCACCTTTTGCTACGACTCGTAACTCCTTCCTGCCTGTCTATCCATGCATGACATCACGTAAACCCTCACAAAATTACATCTTTTCGTGCGTCGCCATCAAGGAACCTACAAAAGTAACGGAAGCCGCATTAGTCGCACCCAGCTTACGCGCAATACTGATGCTGAGCTTGGCATTCATGTAGGCATCCTCGTCAGTCTGGCCCGCAGTGACGAGATCATAGTCAACGTAGCTGCTCTTCATGCCGTTGAGCACGTCGAGAAGGAATTTGCCGGATGCAATAGTCGGGTCCTTGAAGGAGCGGAGACCTGAGATCGCACCACATCGAACTCCTAACAAACGCCCGACAGGATAGACGCGCTCTCCGAAACAGGCTGCCTGCGCCAACCTAACCGCCCATCAGACAGAACCGTCGCGTTGGCGATCTCCTCAATCAACTCCCACTGGCCCGAGCGGCTGTTCTTTTGCGCCGAGCGGAAAATGATGGAGCTGCCAAGGTCCTCAAACACGAGCTCCCGCCGCCGCAGCTGCAGCCATTGTTCCTCCTCGGTTCCCTCGCCTATGACCTGATTCTCAGCTTCCTGGTTTCGCAGGGCGATGGCCCGAAAGACGTAGCTGTCGCGAAGGGCATTGCGAACGGGATATTGACCCAATATGCGGATAGCGTCCTGTCGGACGTCTGGGTCGCGACAGCTAAAAGATGAGATGAAAAGAGGCCACGTCCAGCCTGAGTCCATGGCGAAGCCGCAGTTCGGACGAGAGCGAAGAAGTATTTCGGCGAGGCGGTTGATCTCGCGGTATCTCGGAGTGAGCCCTTCTGCAGTAGTGAGGCATGAGAAGCGCGGAATGGTCGAATATATACAGAGGATGAGATACTCTATTCGGAGACTCATGGCGGAGAGGTAGTTTTGGGGTTCGGCGGTGGCTTCACGGCAGATGGTCTTGTACACGGGCTCGAAGGCCTCTATCCATCGAGAGAGCCAGTGGCGAGACTCAATAACGAAGTTGCCAATGCGGGGCTGTTTCTTCACACTAGAGAGCTTCCTTTCTATGTCTAAGTTGGAGACAGCACGGGTGAGGCAGAGCTGGGAGGTGAGCAATGTCAGTAGAGGAAGGTGCGACACCGTGAACTTTTGGACGAGACTCCAGTACCCTCGGGCTTCTTCAAGATTTCGAAACGTCGACGGGAGGTTGTCTAACGTGGTGATGTTGAATTGTCGGGGGCGGAAGTAAGGAGAATTTTTGGTGAATGGAGCGATGGAGGTGAATCGATCAGGGGCCATCTCAGGTGATGGGTGGTGCTGCGGCGGAGTCTCCGGGTCGCTGCTCTGGCTTTGTGGGCTGAGAAGACCTGTCGCTGCTACTGCTCCTGCCGCTGTTGAAGTCGAAGTCTGCCCAGATATGCTGGGTTGAGTGGGCGGGCTCGTGATGCTCTGGAGTGGCGTCGATACTTCAGAACCTGCGACTGGTCTTGCTTGAGGTTGTCGAGTATCACCAACAGAAGCTGTAGCAGGAAAAGTAGCTGCGTTTGGTTGTTGTGCGGCAAAAGCCTGTTCCGATGAATTTGACGCCATGCTTTGGTTGGAACAGCCCATTTTAGGCGGATAAAGGAACTTTTTATACGAGCCCAAAAACGATCTCGACTGTAGCTCCAGTGGCCTGTAGCAATCAAGAATCTCCTGTACCAAGGACGGGGGTGCCGGCGCGATGCTGACCAGACCTGGTGCAAGCTCTGTACACGCAGCCAGCTCGTTCAGCATGCTGAAGCCATGGGAGACATGCTTGAGTGCAGCAGGCATGTTCCCTCGCTGAGCCTCAAAGCAGATGAACAAAAGCGACGATAGCAACGCAGTCCGTAGTCCTTCCTTCGTAGGTTCTGCTTTCGATTGAAGACGCAGCGCTTCGCAGTAGTATATGACCGAATTGAGATAGTGCCTATTGTCGTGCCCGAGTTCTGCCGACTGACCCTTGGTCTGGTATGCTTTGCGCAGTGCTCCGACGGCCATGGCGCCGAATCGGAGGGTAGTTTCCTCCATTGTTACCTGTGGCATCGTCGTCCTCCACAGCTGCCTTTGATCGATACCTCCGCTGAGATACGTGACAGACAAGCCAATCCATTCATTGAAATATGCCCTCTGCTCACTGCTAGAAAATCGGATCGAGTTGATGTCTGGTTCCGTGAGTAGAAGCGGTGCCCTTTTCGTGTGTATGAGCTGCGCGTTCTTGTCGGCGGCGATATTTCGCGAAGCGGATCGTGGCAAGGTTGAGGAAGAGGCGGGCTCGGACTCTATGTAAGCTTCGCAATAGCCGCGCCATTTGATGCAGTTCAGACATGCCGGCTTGGTTTCGTCGCATTTCACATGGCGTTTCCTGTAAAGTGCCAGCTTGTTAGTAGTCTAGACACGTATAGTTGTGTTTTCTTGCAGTTTGTTTTCAGCTGTGCTTATGATATGTGCTTATGCCGTATGCTTATATGCGTTGTGCTTCTGCTTGTGCTTGGGTATGCAGACGGCGCGAGAAGTTTTTGGTGGAGCTGCATGGAGAAGTCTCATGCCACCAGTAGAGAGGCATAAGATGATGAAGAACGCACTTGCCTAAACGACAAGATCGGATATCAGTTAGACATGATGTCATGTGGTGGTAGAGGAGTTAGGGGGCATAATCATGACGACATACAGATAGAACAACCCGTTCGAGCGCGGGTCGAGCTTCGCCTTGTGTGTCTTGCTCTAGAGTCGAGCGCAAATCGGTACGTGCCTCCACGCTGTCCCGCAGGCAACTGCTTCGTCGAGGTCGCAGATAGTCTATGTCGATTATACCAAGTCAGCGCCGAGCGCGACGTGAATCAGGCTTGGGGGCCTGGGGTCCAAGTTGTAGGGTTTGTACGTGGAAGATGCTAATCAAGGACTGTTCTTGAACTGGAGACTCACGCAGACGAACTGCTTTTGCTGGCGGGATTCAGCGGAACGGAGAATTGAATCTCCATAATAACAGCGGTCCGCGGAGCTGAAGCTTGTATTCGAGCCGCACATGGATCAAGTAACCCGACGTGGATGGTGAAGGCACGCGCAAGAGGAAACAGAACGCCTCAAATCGCGGGCAGTTGAAGACGGCGCATGGGACGAGCGACAAGTCCGGTCACGAGCCATAAGACACTGGAGTGATTTCAAATGCGACTCCTGCCAGATCACTTGCCCATTCTGTCTGCCAACGCAGGGCAGTTTGTGGACGCGCAACTTGCCATCGACGTCGGGCACTGCCAGGCAGATCGGCATATGAAGTGGGTGCGTATGTGATTGTGGGCACTGGGTGCATTTATTAGTGGGTGTAATGTAATGTAGTATGTAGGTACATATGTACATTCATGAATCACATGTAATACATACATACGTATGTACGTACATACACACGGAGTATGGAAAGCAAGAGAGAGATGGACGACGCGTCGACGGGACGACCGGGTGTGCACATATGCCGCTTCGGATAGAGGGATCTGGCGCGGATGGCACAGGCGATGAATTGCCATAATGAGTTCTAACTTCGTACGGATGTACATACACACGTTAAATCAAGCCGTGGCTCGGTCTTCGCCTAAGTTACATGAAGCCCCCGGCTCGCCCAGAGATTGATCTCAGATCGGCCCTTGAAGGATCAAAAAATCATCATGTCAGATGCCATCGGCGATCGCAGTCTCTGTAGGAACAGCGCGGCAGAAGCAAGTACATACATACCTATGTAAGACAAACGCCGCGCAAAGAAGAGTCTTCGGCCTTGGCCTCGGTAGTCCCGCCGAAAGCCTACCTGCTTCCTTGTTGCCGGTTAGGTAGTTGTCATCCGCGGAAGGCGTGGATGCGTGCATAATACATATAGCGGAACGGTTCCGAGCGGCTTGGATACCTAGGTACCTAGGTAATGATGATATGTACGGAGTATGTACCTAATGATGAAGCAATCGAGCTCAGCCTTCAGGTGGGGCTTTCAACAATACATATCCGGGTGCGGAGAGTTGCAAGTTGCAAGTTTGCGAGGCTTTACCCGCTGATTAGGCAAAACTGAAGAAATCGTGCGGCGACGCGTAGAGGAAGCGCACATTTCGTGTTTGCCTCTGTGTATGTACTTCTTCTCGTGCTGAAAATTGCCCTCAAATACCTATCTGTTCTTGACGCTCTTCAATTCGGCTCATTCTGGAGTCCGAACCAAACGACTTCTTCTGAGTTGAACTTCACGCAGTGTTATCGAGATCTTAAGCAACTGCGTCAGTGTCGCGGCATCAAGCTGACTTTGCCCCAATCTACAGACGCAGAATCTCCGCTCTAGGGACGAAGTTCAAAGCCGTGGTATGTCTATATGCCGTATGCCCAAGATATCGTGTTTCCCAGGCCTTGGATGGTCAAAAAGCCGAAGTCGAAATCCCTTGCGTGGATACACCTTCTAGCGACGATATCATGCTACAGCATCAAAGAAAACGTCCCCAACACGCAAGAAATAAACCATCAAGGCATCAAGATGGTCCCAAGCCGACGTAGACTTTGAGGCGTCCTTCGCCTCGATTTCCCAACGACCGGGTCTCCACGAGATTGGGGGCGTCGAAGCCAAGCGTGACTTGTTTTCCATGAACACATCACATCTTGAAGTGTATCATTACAGCAAGCGCTCACGCTGTCCCGCGGTGGTCTGTCGACTCTACGAATAGCGAGTATCGAAGAAATGAAACGCTAGAGAGAGAATTAAAAAGAGAGACCGAAAGACCGAGGATAACATTCGTGTCTCAATGGAAGATGAGCACATACGCCCGCGGCTGGTCAGTGGTAGCTTTCTTACCATCAAGATCGCCAATACTTATTATAGCAAGCCCACGGTGAGATCTCCTTTATTTGAGTATCGTTCAAGATGATCATCAAGAAATACGTCGCGGAATATATTGCCATTCTTACCCGTAGCAAAAGGTTCTGTTTAGGCGACACCGCGAACAGCCTTCCTTTACGACAAGCCAAGTCATACATGAGAGCAATAGTTACTCTCCATTTCTAACAATCCGAGACCATTATTTCCTATCATCTGAAACCAATTACCGAGATCTTCGTTGTCGATATCATAATCCGGCAGGGCGTTTATCCAGACTAGTAATCACATTATAAAGAAGCACGCCGTACCTCTCAATTCTACTCGAGCACATGAAGCACTCAGCATCCTCAAGTCCAAGTTCAAAACACTTCATGGTCACGGTTCGTTGCATGCTTTCCGTTGCTCGAGCTCTATCTGGCGTCAAGCTCTGTGGGCAGCAAGGCGCGGAACCTAATGGTTTACTCAAAGCATATCAAGCCAACTTCCAAGCATTTCTGCATTAGCCGGCAAAGACCGATCGATTCGCATGCGACGTGCATTATGAATACCCCAATGTCCACACGGGAGACGTTTTCGTTTCTACTGCCTAGCCAACATGAAATACGCCATAAAAAGTCGAGAAGGGGCTGATGTGGCCGCAGTCGCATCATCATAGGAGGATGCTCAATCTAGGTTGCCGGCATTCCGAGATTTACGCCCCCCCGGAACTTTGCTACAAAATGACGCTACGGTCAGAGAACCACAAGGCTAGACCATGGGGAGGGAGTTAAACTGACCTGGAGGTTTCGCACACTGATCTGTGACATGCCTATGGAATACCATACAAGAAAGGCGCGCACAGATGGAATCGTGACGAAGAGCAACCGCCCTTCTTGGCAGTCCACGCATGCTTCGACACTGAGTGTTGGTTTTCCAGTAAGGTGCATTGTAACACCATCGGTGCAAATTGTTTCGACGTCCCGAGATGAAAGCCGCCGCCCGCATCTTCACCGCACAGACGCGGCTTCCACTATGCAGAGCGTGGAACACCTACGAAAAGGAAAAAAAAATCCGCAGCATCCGACCCTGTCCAGTGTTAGGTACTTGACATCTCGATCTGTCGCACGGGCATGAGGATGTAACGCTCGATGGCGTACATACTACAGAGGAAGCACATCACTTGATCAGTATCGCAACAATAGGAGGCTCTCGCAATGAAGCTACAATATTTACATAGTTACATCGGCTACGGCATATGCAATCATTGAGGCTGAGTAGAGTAGCTTCAAGCTTTCACGCCGAAGTAGCAATGACTGCCGAGCTCAAGGACAACAGTGTTCATATTTTTCTTGCTTCCTGTTTCCTTGCATCAAGGTCATGGTCTCTTTGAAGATGTAGTTAGGCGCAGCACGCTGCACACAATTCTTCCCAAACAAGTCTCGCCGGAAGAGGAGATACCTGCATTCAGAACCAGCTTGCAATTGTCGTTCATTCTCCTTCACATTGGTGAATGATGACGTGGTGCAGCTCCAACCTTCTTCTCTTCTTGCCGCGCTTTCCATACTCTTTCCAATAGGACATTTCTAGGCAAGCTCTCTGAAACACTGCCCCTGACTCGCCAGAATCCCACGACCCTACGGAGTAAGGATGATATGTCCCTTGCCGTGCGTGACGTAACTCAATCGATATGGCCGGCCGGGGCAAACAGATGTCGGCAATCTGCTCGGGGTGGATTATCGAGACACTGACACTAGTATGTACATATCTAATGCACTGGAAATAGCGTCAATGTGCTCGTAATAAAAGCCCGGGTGCTGGGACACCCCAGCCGCTCTAAATCTCGGGGGAGAATCCAAAAATATGTACATCACCCATAATATTCGTGAACCTTGACGACACTTGTGGTCATTGGTGGCTGTGTTTCAGCGGCTCGCGCAAACGATGAAACTTGGCCAAGTGGTACGTACTACTGTGCATGCCTGGTATTGTTCGGCCCCGACACCAAAGGATTCAAACAACAAGTTGCCGCTCGCCGCCGCGGCATCTACAACAAAAGCAAGGGCAAGATCGGAAAGGCCAGCAGCATTGGGCAATGTGTGTACATACCTACATACCTTACCTACCTACTTGCTGGCAACATGCATGATGAAGCAGAACTACGGCAGCTAGGCAGGTACGCACTTATCTGGCGCGGGATGTGACCCGGGAATGTCGTAACTCTTCAAACAAACATGAACCGGACCCTTCAAGCATGAGAATCCACCTGCGACGGGGCAGAGTCTCAGGCTCAATGGGTACGGGGAAGCGGGGGAGCGCCCTTTTTTAGGCCCTGATCCAGATGGCGCACGGAGCATGCATAACTTCGCGCGCTAACCGTATTCAGTAGGGATCTGCAGCATAAAATGCACAATTATTTTCTCAAATTTGCACCCCTGCTCGTCATGTACCGCGCTAATGCACGATGGACAGGGATCCATGTAGGGGTAATTATTGGCCAAAACGTCGCAAAAC